>PVLC010008510.1:0-58033 GCA_004027655.1 Graphiurus murinus | reverse complement strand
GAATGGATTACAAAACTATGGGATATGTACACAATGGAATTTTACTCAGCCATAAAGAAGAATAAAATCATGTTCTTTGCAGGGAAATGGATCCAACTGGAAAACATTATGTTAAGTGAGATTAGTCAGTCACAAAGAATTAAGAAGCATATGTTCTCCCTAATATGTGGATGCTAGGGAGGGGATGTGGCATAAGAGGATCTCCAGATGAAAAGGAGAGATCCTCGATAAGCAATGAAGTTAATTTAATTGTAGTGGACGCAGGGGGCAGAGGGACGCCCTCAAGCACGTGATGTAATTACACAATCATATCAAGGTCACTCACCGAAATGAACCTGAGGGGGAGGGAAGGGGAGGGGATTGGGGTGGGAATTGGGGAAAGGGTTAAATGAGAACTGTGTGCAAATATGTTGTTAACAACCCGTACTTAACAAAGATGTATGCTATATTGCACGAATTACTACAATAAAAAAATTTAAAAAATAAATTAAAAAAATAAAATAAAATAAAATACTAATTTATTTTTTTTATTTTTATGTCTTCCAGAAGAAACAATTTATAAAATAAACAATTAATAATATAACATCATCACTACAATTAATAATAATGTGAAATTAAATCATTTTCACTTTTCTACAAATCAAGTAAAAGATGTATAATGTTCATGTACTGTGACATCATATGCCATCTATTTTTGAAGCCATAATATATTTTTAAAGTTATGACTTTCCAAGTGTGGTGGTGCAGAACTTCCTTGGGTTCAATCCCCAATACCACAAAAATAAAAATAAAAATAAAATTGAAAATCATAACTTCACTTTAAAATTAGTATACATCATGTTGGTATTGCTGACTAAAGAAAAATAATTTCTAATTTTGAATATATGTTTATGTATTATACTTATTCTACTTTGTTCATTTATGTTTCTATCCTCAGAACCTCATTATGATGTGCAATTACAATGCACCAATAAAAATATATTTAAAAATATCAATTTTCTAATGAGAATCTTGAAAATGGTTGAATTATTCTATAATTATAACTATGATTTGAAGATTATAATTTTAAAAATAAATTTCTGATATTAAGATAATTTTCTAATAAGTTGATTTCAGAGTTTTTAACCAAGACTAATAATTTTCAGCTTAAAGAAAACGAAAACATTTGGGAAGTTATATATGCTTACCTTTAAAGTTTTCAGCCGTTTGTGTTGGGGCTCCCTAATCTTTCACATTTGCAATGAAGATTTTAGTAGTCAACCATCATTGTCAATTTAAATATTTTTAGAAATTCATTTTGTTTCTTTAGTACAAAGTATATTTAGTAAGAAAGAAAATCCTAGGATATTTGGCATGCATTTTCTTGAATTTTTTAACGACAGTTTCTTACTGACTACATATATTTTAAAATTTTTAAATAAAATTTTGACATTCAAAAATAATATTAACATTTAATCAAATATCTTCCCTTATTCCATGTACTTGTGACTCTTTTCCTGATAAATAATATACTACCTGTTTGGGCAGTATTTATTTCACTAACAATACCCCAAATCTTGTTAATTGGAAAGTAGCAGTTATCTAATAGTAAGCAATATATAGACAGAAGTACACATCACAACTGCAATTCTTGTCATAAATTCTTCAGAAAAATAAAAGCCAATAAATAGAGGGTTGTAGATTAAAGGAAATAAAATGCTGACAGAGTGTGGTATTCTGTTTCCATTTTGCCAACATCTTCAATCAGAAAAAGATATGGGAAACCATTTACTTTATCCTACAAAATCAGAACAAAGTTATAGCATCTGTGCAAAACTTTCCTGGAAATGCTACTTGTGCATATCAAGTGCCTAGCTGACATTATTGCTATTAAAAAGAGACTAAGCAAAACTCTGTGATTGCCATATAACTTTAAAATGTTAAAAAATTTTAAAAAGGGAGGGCTTTGTTTCATAGTTGCTAATGTTGGCAAAAATGAAATGTTACTTCCACAGCATAAAATTGACAGTTTCTTCACCTTATAAAAGTGCACACTAATTAGCATCTTATATACAAAACATGAAAATGTAAAAGTTCTTTGAAAACTTTATGGACACATAAGTACATAAGTATTTGCAAATTGTGCAAATGGTGTAACAAGCAATACTATTTCTGTTATTCTTTTTCATTAATTTCCATGATACAACTGCCCTTAAAATGAGTGAAAGATTTATGCATGCTTCCTTTTTCTACCTTTTTTGGCTTATCTCCCACATTCTAATCTAAGATTATAATTCTTCCCTATACTGAATAGAATGTACCATTTTGTAGAACACAAAATTAGGCAAATGATTCTGGTGTGTGTGTGTGTGTGTGTGTGTGTGTGTGTGTGTGTGTGTGTGTGTTACGGGGATTGACACCAGGGGCATTCTACAGTCCTATTTTTTTTTTTTTTGAAACAGCTCTCACCACTAAGTTGTGGAGGGCCTGGATAAATCGCTGAGATTGGCCTCAAACCTACAATCCTCCCTTCTCAACCTCCTAAATAGTAGGATTACAGGCATGTGCCACCATGCCTGGCTTTGTCCCTTTTTCTAATAAAAAGATTGAAGAAATTATGATTACTCCTAGGACCAGATTATAGTTTGAGTACAATTTTGAGATATTTCTAGCAACTGATATAAATCAAAAGCAAATCTTAGAGCCATTCTGGCTTTATCCAAGTGATCCTTGTGAGTCACCTGTCCTCTGTGGCTGAGGTATTCATCCAGGGGGAAAAAATCCTTTCAATTCATAGTCACATGAGGATAGTCATTTTCCGAGGATTAAAATGGAAATAAAATCTTAAAAGGTGGATATTTTCTTAGTGGATACCACATTTAAAAATATGTTTAACATAATAGTCCAATTTAGAGTAAAATGCTATCATTATAGATGTAAGATAGTAGTCTTTTATTCTTAACTATATCCTAATCTCCATGAATACAAAGCAAAGTATGTTCAACCACTAAACCTTAATATTACAATCTTTCCCCATTAAGCTTTCTTTCCTATCCTTTGACTCTCTCACATACTAAAAAGACCCCATAAAGAGTTGAGAATACTTTAGGATTATAACATGCCTTTAGAAAGAGTCCAAATACATATACTTTAGTAAATATGTAGAATCACAAAATGCAACTGCCTCTCAAAATTTATTTTAAATCTAGAAATAGATCACCCTTCCTATTGTAGCCAACAGAAAGGAAAATTAGAGAAAAAAGAAAAAGTTTAGTTTCTCCACTGACTTTCCCTATATATTACAAGGTCAGTAGAGGTAGGTGAGAAGCTATTTTGGCTTTTCAGTTTCCTGATTACACTAGATGTATCAACTATTCACCTTCATGTTAGTGACTTCATTAAATTCTGATTTAGAAACTAATTTGAAAGAAGCCTGACCTTTGAAATACAGAGGGTGACAAGGGGGCAAAGAAAGGAGGTGGCAGAGACACTGCTGAGCGGATCTCAGACCATATTTATGTTTTAAAAGTTACCTTATGAGCCATTCCACACTCACAATTCAGCTTTTTAATCCAAATATTAACTTGAAAGTAGCCCCTGCCGACTCAAAAGTGTTATAACATGCAGTGGCCAGGTGGGGGAGAAGTGCAGCATTATCCCTTTGAAGCTTGGCTGCCCCAGATCAATAGGAGCTCACAGGTGGCCCCACTTCAAAGGGGAAGCACCAGGTCTCTGTTTAGGTCCAGCCCCTAGAATAGTTATTTTCCCCTCCCCAAGTAGGTTGGATTTGGCTTTCATGTTATACTTTCACTTAAGAAGGTAAATGAGGAGCATTACAAGCATATCTTGATTAAAAGCATTTTAAAAGAAGCCAACGTCTTGAGAGGACTAGCTGCCTTTTAAAAGCACCTATTAATGCAATTGCTAGGTAGGAGGAAAGGTAACCCTGCAGGAGAGATTTTTAAAAGCGACCCACTCGTGGGCTCACATCTGACATTTTAGCAATGAAGCTACATCCCTTCGATGAGCTACAATGGTTGGAAATAAATTTTTATTGAATATTTTGTACCTGGGTATCTATTTTGGAATGTAGTTAGATTGAAAAGATTCCCACAGCCACCAAGTCTAGGTTGGAAGAACTCTGAAATGTTAGATGGAAAATAGTGATGCACAACATAGATATCAAATATGTTTCTTTACCAGTAATATACAAAACTATAGTTCCTGAGGACATTTATACATTGCATTTGCTAAAACATGTTTGCATTCATTTTTATCTTGTATAATCTTTATGAATATAAGTTTTTGTATACAATAAATATACAAGTATTTGGAAATAATAGTGTTCTCTTGTAAGAGATAAATGTCATGCAAATTACAATAATGTTTATCAATAATAAAAAGTGGAGGTATTCTTTATAATCTAGAAAAATAGTTCTCTGTGTTTGGCTACATATTGAAATCACCTGGCATGGTTTAAAAATAAAGCTGCCTGGATCCCATCTGGAGATTTTAATTTAATCAGTTTAGAGTGGGCCTGGGCAAAGGAATTTGGAAAGTTCCCTCAGGTGATTTTGACATGCGCCAAGAGCAAGACCTGCTGATCTAGAACAGAACTTCTAAAACTCTAATGTGTGTATGACCACCTGGGGGACCTTGTTAAGCTGAAGATTCTGAATCCATAGGTCGAAGGTGGGACTTGAGAATCTCCATTTGTATCAAGCTCCCAGGTGATGTTGAGCTTCTGGTTTCCAGACCACAGGTTGCAGAGCAAGAATTTATGCTTCGCAGCTCAGGAAAATAACATATCTTGAAGTCATTAAGGCTTTTGGGTTGAAACTACCCATTTTCTCATAACTCCCAATGTAAACAAACACACACTTCCCCACTTCTGACTCAATTGCCTGAAGTCCAGATGCCACCATTTCTCACTTTTCATGGTAAACTGTATGTCATTTAATCTGGTTTCTGGTATCATTCCTTGAAGGCTATGCTAGGACTTTAAAATGCAGTCACTAATAGAAATTGTATACTGGAGTATTCCAAACGAATAAACCGGTTACTGAAGGCAACTAAAAAGGCAATTCTTCTGCACTGTTAAACTTTGTAGACATACCATGCTTGATGCCAGTAAGATTGCCAAGTAGGACCATTACTCTGATTAGACATATTCAGAACATTTATTTGAGGAAAGGATAAGCTGAATAGAAGAATCAAAAGAACGAACTGACTGTCCACATCGGCAGATATCAGATAGTTCTATATGCATAAAAAGGAATATTTAACCCTGAAACGTAGGGAATACATCCCAAGTGGACCCAGCTTGCTAACTGCTGTATGCTCTAACTCTGCTAGGAAGGTTTCAGTTTCCTGACAATAAGTCAATAAGTATCTCCTTTTAGCCATAGATCTTGAAGTTAACTGCAGTATTTGTTTAGTAGAAACAAATATATATATTCTCTCCATCCTTCTTGTGTTGTTTTAGAAATATCATGTACTGGGAAGGAGGTGTAGGTCAGTGGTAGAGTACTTGTCTAGCATGTACAAGGCCATGGGTTTGATCTCTAGCACTGCATAAACAAATTAAAAAGAGAGAAAGATCATGGACTTTAGTGCAAAAATCTTGAGTTTGAATGTGTGTCCTGATATAAATTACATGTCTTTTGGCATATTAGTATAATATTTTAAATCTCCCATTTAAACTTTGATTGATGATTCTTTTTCCCTCTAATATCTTGGCTTCCTGGGAAGTCAGTCTTGGCTTGTGAAGTTGTAACATTCCTAATTAATGAAGCCACTGTTTCTCAAAGCTCCATCAATGCACTGACTCTGGAAAAGTGAAGCAGAACAGCAAAGAATGAGATCAGTGATAAATGTATGGGATATATCACACAGAGCCCTGCAGGACAATGTAAAAGTTTAAATATTTATTTTTAGGGCCATGTGAATCTGTGGAAGTGTTTCAGAAAGTAGCATGAAATAAATTTTGTCTTTATAAAAATATGGTTTGTATGTGCAATGTGGAGAATAGGTTGCAGGAAGGCCACTCAGAAAATCTTGAAAGACTATGGTTGAGATAAAGGAATATAGCTGATAGGGCAAAGAATCCATGGCTGTCACACTGGCAGTTCTTAGTGAATGCTGGTAAAGGTCATACTTCACCGAAAGAGCTCTGTGGTATCTCTATTTTGTTTTTGCCAGGCCATTGTGAGGGACCACAGTCCTCATTGCTCCCCTAGGTTGAGATAGCTGATAGTCATCCTTAACTTCTCAAGTAGCAGGGACATTCCCCAAAAAAACCAGATTTCCAGAATTGCAATAAATTCTCTGAAAATGTGTTTTCGTCAGTACACTGCTCAATATCATTATTTGATACTAGTCATAGCATTTCATAAATTCTGATATTAGCTTACATTTTTTAAGTATAAGTCTGCAAAACCATTATTTTTCTATTATTTATTCTCAGACATAAAGTTAGTATTTGGGAATAAAAGCAAAAAGAGATTTAAGTTTGTTTATTTATTTATTTATTTATTTATTTATTTATTTATTTATTTATTATTGCTGTTGTTGGGGGCCTGGTCAGGGACCAGCTGTGGTGAGACCTCCAGGATGAAGAAAGCACATGGAGCTGCCATCTAGAGGAGAACAAACAGCAACTTTATTCTCAGCCAGTCTGTTGTATAGGGTTCCAGGCAAAATGGTGCACATCTACACCAGCAAGGACATGTGCATCCTCGGTGTGAACATGCACACCTGTATCTGGTGCACATCCACATCAGCATATGTGCATGCACATTTTGTTTTGCCTAGTCATATGTTACATAGTGGCAGTTGAGTGGGATGTAGGCTTATCTGCAGCTACACAGGATGAATGCACATCTGCACTAAGTGAGCTGGGCAAGGTCATGCCTCTGTCACCTGCCTGTGCTCCCTCTGAGCCTGCACAGTGGTAATACTAGAAATTGAACCCAGGGACATTCTACCTCTGAGCTAAACCCCCAGCCTTTTTTGTTTTGAAACAGAGTCTTGCTGGGTTGCTGAGAATCTCACTACATTGTTGAGGCTGTCCTTGAACCTGTAATCTTCCTGTCTCAGTCTCCCAAATACAAGTTACTTTATTTCTTCAATTCCAATAAAGATGCTCCTTTTTCAAATTCACATTTTAAAGTTTTTAGTTTGGAAAAACATTTCAGAATTGATGTGCACTATTAACAAAATATGGCATGCCGGGCGTGGTGGTGCACACTTGTAATCCCAGCATTCAGGAGGCTGAGACCAGAGATTCCGGGTTTGAGGCCAGACTCAGCTACCTAGTGAAGAACTCCGCAACTTAGTGAGACTTGGTTTCAAAATAAAGAATAAAAAATAGGGCTGGGGGTGTAGCTCGGAAGTAGAATGCCCCTGAGTTCAATCCCCAGTACTGCAAAAAAAAAAAAAAAAGGCTTATTTTTCTGTACAATTTTAAGTAGGCAGTGTGTCTTTCAATTATGTATTCTTGGACTCAGGAAGTAGGGGTGTTTTAAAATAAAAATACATAAATAAGAAAAACGGCTCATAATCTCAAAGTGGCATTTTTAGTAAATGAAACAGCCTTAACAACAGTGAAAAAATATTGAAAATAACAGTTTGAAACATACAGTGAACATAGAGATAAAAGTTTTGCACCATAGAAAGTCAATATCAAAACATAGATATAATGAAAATTTTCTAGTATTATAAGGAAGTTTTAATTTTATAAAATTTAAGGATCATTTTTGAGGGTCTTAAACTATGGTTTCTTTAATAAATATAACATTGAGGGGGGACTTTTTTTAATTTGATAGGCAAAAAGAGAAAGAACACTACAGAGTATGGGAATAGTGTGAATGACCTCTGGATTAGTCATTCAGAAGAAACTTTATCATTTCCCAGGTTTCTTTCAACCTAAAGGCTCATGATCAGGTTCTTCTTCTAAACTGTTATCAGTTCACTTTAGGATTAAGAATGAAAAGGTCAAATAAATTGAATAGTACATCTTATAATATAGAATAATGAAGAACTGTCATGCAGTATAATAAGGTTTATAGAAAAAAAACCTGTGGAGCTTATTTCAATAAAAACTAAATGGAAGAGGGCTGCCAACATATAAACTATTATAGTAATATTATATAATATGATTACATTATATTTTAGTGTATTATAATACAATTACATTATATCATATACTATTATATAATTATTATTATAAACAGTTTAATAACAAGTTCAACATGTTTTAATGGTTAAGTATATTTCTAAAAGTTGTCTATGAAAGTTTTCTAAAAGGTAAAAAATTTCTCACTGTTCTCCACCATATTTTTTTTTTTTTTTTTTGCGGTACTGGGGATTGAACTCAGGGGCATTCTACCTCCAAGCTACACCCCCCGCCCTATTTTTTATTCTTTATTTTGAAACCAGGTCTCACTAAGTTGCGGAGTGCCTCACTAGTTAGCTGAGGCTGGCCTCGAACCCGGATCCTCCGGTCTCAGCCTCCCGAATGCTGGGATTACAAGCGTGCGCCACCACGCCCGGCTGTTCTCCACCATATTATGCACACACACACACACAATTTAACATCACTTTTGTCATTCCCTTTCACTTTAACACAGTTTCCTTGTTATCCAGAGTTTGTATTATTAAATTTATTGAGTCATTTCTAAAGGATATTCCTAAATGAGCTAGTTTATACATATATATATATATATATATATATATATATATATATACACATATATGTTTATATCTGGAGGCAGAGGCAGAGATCCTCCTATAACAAAAGGACTTAAATAGTATGTGGTAGAAGAAGGCAATTCTCACTCCATACATTCAATGCTCCTGCCATGAGCAGGAATCTTGAAAATTATTCCATTAGCTTTCATGGTTAAAAAATAACAATACCTAATTCTATTTGTATAAAGCACTAAGCTTATTTGAAAACTTTGCCTGTAAACTCATTCTTGCCACTTGAGAGATACTGCACATGGTTGCTCTTTATTTCCCTTCCCAATTAATTCTGCATTTAGAGTTTCATTCTTTTCTTTCTACACCCATAATTTGCTTTGTATTTTAATATAGGGGGGAAACTGGTGATCCTTCCTACCATTCTCTTTAGCCTAGGTTTGAGTTCTTCAGATTTTCTGTAGAGATGACTAAGAGGGAGAAATTCAAGAAGCTACACTAGAATGATGATTTTTAGGATAATGGCCTTCCTGCTTTAACTCAGCTAGTAAATCACTGTTTCTTCACCAAAACAGTGGGTTCCCTTAGAGAAAATAAATGAGCTCATTTCCACTGCAAGGATAGGTAAGAATATAATGGAGAACCTTTTGGCACAGTGTAAAGTTGTTAGTGAAGATGTTAGTGGAAGTATTGAGTACAGAAATAAAAAAGAGAATAAATGAATAGATGAAGTGAGCAAAGCTATGTGCTATAGCAGAAACAGTCTGAAACACAAAAGTAATTTATAGATAGTATGAGAAACTATGTTGCCCAATGCAAAACAGCTTTATGTCATTCCTCTTGACCTCTCTTCACTTATACAATCAGTTAGAAAAGTCAACACTGGTATTCATATAGAAATCATATTCCAAATCCCACTCTTTCCCTTCCTGTCCTTCAAATCACTTGGGCATCAATCATTTCCATCTATTCTTAGCAAGTCACCTTTCTTCTACTTTGATTTCCTGAAGTGGCCCCCATCCAGCACCATTCCCAAATCCAAGATCTACAAGAACCTGTTATCTTAACTGAGTCTTCTGACTTCCTCTGCATGGAATTCTTTCATCTCTGTTAATGGTAGTTAGGAAAAAATCTAAAATCTTCACCAATCTTTCAAAGTCAGTATGCTCTCTGCCCAGATTCCTCTCTCTTCATCTCATACTTCTATTCCTTGGCCTCTTATATCCACCCGTGGCCTTCTTTCTATTCCTAGAATATGGAAAGCTTGTTTTGCCCTGAGGTCTTCCCATGGGATGCATCTTGCCTGAGATACCACTTATTCTGACTTTTGCATGGAAGACACTTAAAATCCTCTTCCTTCACCTTCTTTTTATCATTAGATATCAACTAAATCTTCTCCCTCTTAGATTAACTCTTGATCATAAGTAACTTCTGTCTCAGTCCAGCATATCACCCTATTTTCTCTGGATAACACTCATCACTAAAATACATTTTCTTCACTTTTTAAAGTTTTACACCTGATATCCTTCCTCCATAAATGGATTGTACACTCCATGAGACCAAAAACATTTCATGCCTGTGTCCTAATTACCTCAAGTCTAAGAATAGTAAATAACATAGAAATGCTCAATGTCTATTTAATGAATAAGTGAGTAGTTCACTCTTGCCTCGGTTTTTTATCCAATTAAATTAGTATTGTCTCTGAACTATCTGACATTTCTTCAGTTACATACTTTGAAACTTTATTTTTTACCATTTTATGTTAATTGCAATCTTTTCATCTCTTTTTCCTCTAATTATTAGTGCATACTAATTGTTCAAGGCAATGAATCTCACTGTGACATTTTCATATGTGTATATAACATTCTTTGATTACATCAACCTTCCCTATCACATTCTTTTACCCACTTTTCTCTTTTCCTGGTCCCTTTGCCCTTTCCTAATATCCTCCTTCTACTTTCATGTCATCTTCTTTTCCCCTAGTTTCCACATATAAGGGAAATCATGAAATACTTGTCTTTCTGATTCTGGCTTGTTTTGCTTACAATTATTTCCAGTTACATTGAATTTCCTGGGAATGACATGGTTTTGTTCTTCTTGATATCTGAATAGTACTCCCATTGTGCATATATACATTTTCTTTTTCCATTCATCTATTGATGGGAAATCTAGGCTGATTCTGAAACTTGGATGTTTTTAATAATACCATGATAAACATGAGTATCCAGGTATCTTAGTGCCTTTGGGTATATACCTAGGAATGGTAAGCTGGGTCATATGGCATATTTTTGTTGTTGTCTTGTCGTTATTTTTCACTTTTTTAATGAGCTCCATACTGTTTTCCATAGTAGCTAAACCAATTTAATATTTATCAACAGTGTATGATGATTTCTTTTGATCCACATCCTCATCAGCATTTATTTTCTATTTCTGATAATAGCTATTCTGACTGAAATTAGATGGGATCTCAATGTACCATTGATTTGAATTTCCCTGATAGCTACTGAGGTACTGAGTGTTTTTAATGTATTTATTGGACATTTTTGTGTATTGTAATAATATATCTTGTTTAAGTTTAGGATGATAGATGCATACTTGCACAGAGTTCTCAATGTGCCCTCCCTCACTTCCCATGCCATTCCATTCCCCTCCCCTCTTTCCCATGCTCAGCACAATTATTGGCTTTAATAAGTTTGTGTATGCACATCATGTCCATACACATGTTTCCCTCTCCCCCTCTCCCATCTCCACCATTTGGTTCCCTTTTTCTCTCAACAAGGTTTCTCCTCCTTTGTCTGGAGTTCTTCCTATGTCCCAGTTACTCCCTAGTTTCCACATATGAAAGAAAACATCTGATTTTTCACTTTTTGTGATTGACTAATATCACTTAGCATAATACTCTCCAGCTACATTCATTTCCCTGAAAATTACATAATTTTGTTCTTCATTATATCTGAGTATGATTCCATTGTGTATATATCCCATAATTTTATAATCCATTAATCTATCGATGATTCCAAAGCTGATTTCACAGTTTGGCAATTGTGAATTGTGCAGCTATAAACATAGATGTAGATTCATTAATCTGGTAGTTTTGTTTCCTCAGAGTTCCTACTTCTTCAAATCCTCGCCAGCGTTTGTAATGATTTGTATTTTTAATTATTGCTGGTCTAACTGGGGTTAGATGAAATATCAGGATAGCTTGTATCTTCATGTCTCTAATTGATAATGATGTTAAGCACTTTTTCTACATTTGTTGGGTATTTGTATTTCTTCTTTTGTGAAGTGTCTATTTAGTTCACGTGCCCATTTTTGATTGGATTATTTGTTTTCTTGGCAGTGAATTTCTTGAGTTCTCTGTATATTCTAGATATTAGTCATCTATTGGAAGAGTAAATAGCAAAAATCTTCTCCCATTCTGTTGAATCTTGAGGTTTTTTATAGTTTCCTATTATGCACAGAAGCTCTTCAGTTTAATGCAATTCTACATATCAATCCTCATTTTAAATTCCTATGCCTTTCAGCTCCTGTTGAGAAAGGTTTTACCCATGCCTATATAATGGAGTGTTAATCCTATGCTCTCTTAAAGTAATTTCAAGGTCTTTGGTCTAATTCCCAGGTCTTAGATCCATCTTGAATTGATTCTTGTGCAGAGTGAGAAAGGGTGCTTAATTTCCATTTTTCTGCACATGGATAACCAGTTTTGCCAACACCATTTGTTGAAGAGGTAATCCTTTTTCCAGTGTATGTTTTTGGCCCCTTTGTCAAAAATAAATTGGCTATAAATGTGTGGATTTGTTTCTGAGTCTTCTATTCTGCTCTGTTGGTCTATGTGTCTACTATTTTACCAGTACCATACTATTTCTATTACTATGGCTCTGTAGTATATTTTGAAGTCCAGTATTATGATGCCTCCTGTATAGTTCTTATTGTCAAGAATTATTTTGGTTATTCTGGGTCTTTTGTTGTTTTATATGAATTTAAGGACTGGTTTTTCTATCTGTGAAGTATGACCTTGATATTTTAATGGGTTTTGCATTGACTCTGTAGATCACTTTTGAAAGAATTGCCTTTTCAATGATATTTATTCTGCCCATCCAAGAGCATGGGATAAACTTCCACCTTCTAAGATCTTCTTCAATTTCTTTTGTCAATGTGTTATATTTTTCCTTGTGAAGTTTTTTTACCTCCTTGATTAGGTTTATTCCTAAGTATTTTATTGCTTTTGGGGACATTGTGAATTAAAATGTTTTCTGGATTTATTTTTCAGTGGATTAATAGCTGGCATATAGAAAAGCTTCTGTTTTTTAAAACTAATTTTGTATCCAGACATTTGACTGAATTTTTCAATTAGTTCTAAAAGTCTTTTGGTTGATTTTATTGGGTCTTCTAAATAGTATCATATCATCTGCAAATAGAGATAGTTTCAGTTTTTCTTTTGTTATTTGTACTTCTTTGATTTCCTTCTCTTGCCTTATTGCTGTAGCTAGAGTCTCAAGTATTATATTGAAAAGGAGTGATAAGAGTTGGCAACTTTGTCTTGTCCCTGACTTTAAAGGGAACTCTTGTAGTTTTTCCCCATTCAATATGATGTCTGTGGGACTATTGTATATTGTCTTTATGATTTTGAGATATGTTCCTTCCATCCCAATTCTCTCCAGTGTTTTTAGAATGAATGGCTGTGGATTTTGTGCCAAATGCTTCTTTCTTCAATGTTTTATAGTTTTTCTTGTAGAAGCCTTTTCCTTCCTTTGTTAGGTTTATTCTTAAGTATTTTATTGTTTCAGGGGTTATTGTGAAAGGAAATGTTTTCTGAATTTTGTTTCAGTGGATTTATGATTGGCATATAGAAAATCTTCTGATTTCTTAAGATTGATTTTGTATCCAGACACTTCACTGAATTTGCTAATCAGTTCTAAAAGCATGTCTGCCCAGTTCATTTGCCCATTTATCAATGGGGTTATTTCATTGGGGATTTTTTTAGCTTTTGATATGTTTCAAATATTAATCCTCTGTTGTAAGGGATGACAAAGATTTTTTCCCATTCTATATACTATGTCTTTACTCTCTCAATTGTTTTCTTTGCTGAGCTTTTAAATGGGATGTAATCCCATTAGCCAAGTCTTGCTATTATTTCCTGAGCATCACTTCTAGATAGAAATGTTGTGTAATATCTTAGAGTCTTTATAATATTTAAATTTTATGAGTTTTTTAAATTAATTTATTGCACTTATCACTTACTAAGTGTGGGGATATTAAATTCACATCATGAACAAAACAACCTAAATTAATATATAAAAAGCACTAAACATATTCTATAAATCATGGTCCATGTGCTTGGGCATCATGCTTATGTCTGCCAAACTTTCTTTGCTCTTTTTTCTTTGGTTAATTTACCACCTATACTTCTCTACATGTTTGTTATCTATTACATGAAATTTACAACATTGAGTATTTAAATTTTGTACATCCAAAATGTTATAACTACATATTATATCCTCTCCCTCCAAAAAGTTTCCTTTTATTTATTTTTATTATATATGTATGTTGCATAAAAGTCCATTTCAGATAAGATTGGCTGTTTGGAATTCTTGCTCTTATGTTTTGAACAATTGACCTTGGAAATCTGACAAGCTATAATTTCACCTCCCATAAATAATATAAGTAGAGATAGATTGACATAAGTTTTCAATGTCCCTCCAATGTCCACCAAGTTTTAATGTACTAGCATCCACAGTATCTACATCTCTACAGCTACTGCTATAACAAATTCTTTCAAGGGGACATTTTGTATATTTTAAGCAAACATGATGCCTGAAAAAAAAAAAACACACACACACAACATAAATAAGGAAATGGTTACACAGGGAATAGTTTCAAAAACAGAACTTCTGAATTTTTGCCAGGAAGGTTATTGAAGAAAATCTCCCATTTAACTATCTCAATGCATATTTGTAGAGTCAGAATTCCTTCCTCCAAAATACAGATTTGAAGTCAATTTGAAATGTAATAATTGAACTTTATCTAAATACTCACCTCTTGATTTTTATTCCCCACATATAATAACTATTCAGTTGCTTGATACGTAGTATGCACTTGATAAATATTTAATTTCTTTAGGTAGTGTTGAAGGAACATGTTGTATTTATTATATATTAAATTAAATCACATGTATATATAATTCAAAGAAATTCTTGAGAGTTTATAGAAATGAATGATTAACATAAACTTAAAAGTATATCTGAGTAAAGCATGCCTAGATTATAATCTGCCAGTGTTACAATTCAAACATGACAAACTTTGTCATTCTGGTTTAGGTCCCTGATAATAACAATCAGCAATTCACTGTTTAAAGGTGTTGATCATAGATGTGCCCGAGGCTTGACTGAACTGACCAATATGGCCTTCAAGGTAGCACACAGGAAAGAACTATCTTTGGGTTTTAGAATTCTCACTGCTATAATCCAAGAAAACTGATCCCACAAATTAAAGGAAGGAAGATTTATTTGCTCACATTCTTTTTGGTGATCTCAGATTTCATATGAGACTGGGTTGCAGAGCTGAAGCTCATGCCATGGTAGGAGGAAGGGGGGGGGGGAGGCCGCAAACAAAGTATCAGGAACTATATATAATTCCCAAGGCCATACCCCAAGGGAACCCCTTCTCCAGCCACACCCTACCTGCCTATATTACCATAATGGACTTATCTACTGATGAGATTACAACTATCACAAATGAACCCTATCAACCCTGAACATTAATGCATGAGCTCTTCAGGGGACACTCAATATCTTATCATAGCAAGATTATAGCTGTAAACCTGGTACAGTTTGCATACCTGCTTTTTGAGACATGGTCAATGCCTTTGCTTATAAAAATCACTCCATTTCCAGTTGTTCAATATCAGATTGCTCTGCTGCTATTGTCTCCCAGCAGGCCAAAGCTCTGTAGCATCGTTTAACTCAGAAAGGTTTGTCGACATAGTCAGTCCTCCATATTTATGAAACATTGTATTGTATTCATGGAGACAAAATCTAGCCAATTCCTTGTAGTTTCCAGGCTATCTTTCCCATTACTATCATTTCTTTGGCTTAAAGTGGGTAACAGTTATTTTCCAGAGAGCAAAGCTAGCCTTCTTTCAGAGTGGCATTTGGAAGGGGATTTACATTCTCATGTGAAACAGACTTCTTGTTTTAAGAATATTAAAATCAGCAAAGAGTCACAGCACAGAAAAAGAAGAAAGAAAATGCTGAAGAATACAGAAACATCTTTGCATCTTTTAAAACTCAGTGGGATTGAAACCTGTAGAAACTAGCAAATACATATGACATTTGCCTTGTTTGAGATCAATTAAAAATAACAATATCTGCTTTAGTGAATAAGTATATTACCAATCAGTTCTGCAAAAGGTTATGATACTCGCATACACATATAGTTTGTTTTTTGTTTTGTTTTGTTTGCTGTACTGGGGATGGAACCCAGGGCATTCTACATCCAAACTATTTTTTATTCTTTATTTTGGAAAGAGGGTCTCACTAATTTGCGGAGAGTCTCACTAAGTCGCTGAGGCTTGCCGTGAACCCGGATCCTCTGGTCTCAGCCTCCCAAGTACTGGGATTACAAGCGTGTGCCACTATGCCTGGCTCACATATAGTTTTAAAAACACAGAACTCAAGTACTATTTGCATGTGATAGAAGTATTGCACAAAATTATAAGAAATACAACCAAAAAAAAGTGAATTCAGCATCCTAGAATACAAGCATCAGAAGTCCTAAACTCTTAATATTAGTCATTTCTGACAATAAATTCTAAGTGTCACAAAGAAAATCTGCAATTTAAGATTCCAAAAATGCTAAATCATAATAAAACCTATGGACAATTTTAGGAATAAAACAGACAACTAGTAAATTTCTATTTTATACTGTTGAGGGGTCAAAATGACAAATCAGCTAACAATACTAATTTTATGAATCAAAGTCCATTTACTATCATTTATTTTTTTATTTCTAGCAATAAAATATATTAAGGAAATGTAATGGACTGCTTATAAAGGATATAGTGTTATTAGTGCATATTGGGTTTTTTCATTGGTTTAGTTAGAAAATATAGTTTTTGATGTTGTATTTGAGCTAAGTCCAGTTATTTAATGAAAGAAAATATTAAGTAGGTTTATGTAGTTCTGAAAAAGAAATTTAACCCATTCACTCTTAAATCTAAATTAAGTTAGAATTAAAGGTGTGACCTGCTTACTGGATAGGCAATGTTTAGTTACTGATTTATTGATCTACTGTAATTTTTCTTTGAAATATTCTACTTTTCATTTTACAACATCAAATTTGTTTTGTACAGAAAAAAGCTAAAAATAAGTAGATGATGGAGGACAATAAAAATGTGAACATTATACGATCATTAATCATATGAATAATGTAGCAAATATCTGTACCATTGTGTCCCATTGGTTCTTTTTGTTGTGTTTCATATGGCTGTATTATGATAAACTATGATTTTGCATCATTCATCGGCAATTGGGTTATAGCTGTATTGCAATTTGCTTAATTGGTATCAAAGCAAAAATTATGCTGTACTGGACAGGTTGTTAACAGAATGTAACAAAGGGAGAAAAATGTCGTCTCCAGCAAATCTGAACATCACACTATAATGCTCTCCATATTGAGGCAAGCTGATTGGTTTTAAATGTCATGATGAATAATTAGGAACTCAGAGCATGGTCTGTGATCATTTAGAGTGTATTCTATTAAGAAACTGTATACTTCTGGTAGACATTTTTGAATTTATAAATCACCTATTAAGAAAAAATACTAAAGAAAGAAATAATATTGTACCATCAAAAGTCAAAGTTAAGTTTCCCGTCTCAGAAGTAAAAGGGCATTTTCTATTACTGAATCACTGAAAATGAATGCACTTAACCCAGGATGAACAAAAGCCATATTTTTCACAATCAAAATTCAAATTTCTATTTCTTTTGAAATATAATATGAAAAGTTAGTAGCTGATTTGAACATGCCCATATTCTAGTTGGATTCTTGACCTGTTTTTAGATCAAACAGTTGTGAAAAATTCTTAAAATGCATTAACTGGGTAAAGTCACAGACTTACCACTTAGCTATATATGAACTTCCAAAGTCACAGACTTTGAAAGGTCTGTTTCCTTTGCATACAAACACACACAGACACACACCCACACACACAGACACACACACACACACACACATTTCTAAAACTCTCTACTCATACTCATGTAAACACAAAGCTCAAAGCCAACTTCTTAAATTTTACTTGAAAATGGCATGGCATGTCTGAAAATAAAATGATAGATGAATTTCTCACACATGAATGTATTTATTTAAAATAAATTTTACTTAATTATATTTTAAAAGCCTAATTTTGAAATCAAATGCAATCCTCCATCCTATATTGATGATGGAGAATAGAGACATAGCAATCAGCTTACTGAAGACTGAAAAATCAAGTCGCATTTTAAAATGGAAAAGGTAACTTGTAAAATTTTATGTTTCCCATAAAGCCAATATATCTGTGAGGTATGTCATATACCTTATTACATGTGATTTTACATACACAATATGCTTTAACATATATCTGTGTACAAAAAGACGAAAAGAATATGTAAACTAAGAGTAAGCACCCCTATTCCTTCAATAAGTAATAGGTGAGCACTGATAACATGGTTCTGTGATATTTCATCTGACAAATTTAAAAAGATAATCTTAAATTTACTGAGGAATATGGCCAAAAGGGAATTTTGAGAACTTTTAGTTCAAACTTATCATGCAGTTTAAATTGTCAATCAAAATATATTTAAATACATTACAGATGAATATTTTCATCAAGCTGAAGCTTGTTAAAAGCACAAAATTAAGCAGGTCTTATGATTATGTACATATACATCCAGACAGACATTAGTCATTCTCAACATTGGCTGCATATTAGAATCACCTGAGAATTTTTTTTTTTTTTTAATGCTCTTGCCTGAGCTCTCCACCCCCAGAGAGTTTATTTAATTTGTCTGGGTGAAGTCCACTCACCAATGTATTTAAAAACCATCTGTATATTTCTAAAGTACACACTAATATGCAGCTGGGGTTGAAGACCACTGACCCATGTGAATCACACAAATGGTCACCCATTAGAGGATATCAAAATGCAAATACAAAATGTCAAATGCAAATGCAAAATGTCAAAATGAGCAAAGTCTATTTCCAAGTTAAAACAAATTGTTAATATTGCAAACCAGATTCGCACATGTAAATTCATATAAACAGTTCTTTCCATGTTTATTAAATGAATCATTATGCAGACATATTTTTAAATTTTAAATTAAGGCTATTTTACATTTCTATGACACTAAAGTTGTTAAAAAGTACTTTACAAACATTAATTGTGCTTCACAATATCCCTATAAGCTATCTATTATTATTTCTGTTTTACAAATGGGAAAACACAGGCATGAAGAGGCTAAACTAATTGCCCACAGATATGCAACTAATGAATGTTCAAGCTAGGAAAATAAGGAGGATTCTAATTTTTAATTTTCTTATCTAATAAAGTTTTCCATAGGGGTGGAGAAGAAACAGAACACTGCACAAATATTTTGAATTCAGTGCTTTTTCTTTTTTTAAAGAAGGTATTCTGTCATACTCCACAAACATTTATTGTACACTTTCCATTCCTAGATGATCATGCCAGACAGAGGAACTAGGCCATACGACAAGACCAGGAACCTCCATTTCATCTACTTAACCAAGAGCCTTCATTCTAAATATAGGGCTAAGAAATGTTTCCTGACATGAGCATATATAAATAACCATGTCACATATCCCAGAGCCAAATCTGTAGTGAAGAAAGAAAGGAATTAAAACTGTGGTAAAATTAAAAAAAAAAAAAAAAAGATTTCACATAATTTTTGGAAAACTCGGAAATCAAACTGTTATGAAAACATGAAAAATTTGAAGCAGAAATATATAAGAAGTGTGTGAAACATTGCTTCATTTATTTGTCCTCAGGATCCATGTGTGAGAATGTGGATGATGAAACTTAAAAATGTAGTGAGGGCCAAAGGGTGAAAAGACCAAAGAGCGGTTTCAGAAATTGGACTGTTATCCTAAGTATAAAAGGGAAAACCTTCAATGACTTTTAAGGAGAGGGCATTCAAAGGCAAGATACAACGTAGGAATATTAATATAAAACATAATCTATAGGAAAGATCCCAAATGGAGAAACCAGAGGCTGGAAGACCAGTTAGAATATCTATTAGGTGAAGTGGTAGAGAAGACCCAGGTCAGTAGCAGCAATTTTGGAAACAGAAAGGACTGTGTGAACTAGCAAGACTTTGAAAAGAAACTGAAAGACTTGGTAAATAACTGAACATAGGAAGAGATGGGAAAAAAAAATCAGGATGATCTAGATCTGTCAGCACACGAATATCCTACATATGTGTCTGGGTCTTGGACACTCTCTGTGATGGAAAATCCCCTTCAATATGGGGCAGCAGGTTCATTGCAGCCCATATCCTGTTAGACTGAGCATAATAACTAGAAGCTTTCTTTGTAGATCAAATTTTACCTTAATGCAATTTTTATCAATTGGCTCTAGGCTTATTCCTTTATCACTATTTCTCATATGCTGGCACATTTTTTTTCTCTATAAGGCCAGAGAGTAAATCTTTTAGGACTTAGAGGCCATATGGTCACTGTCACAATTGTTCAACTCCTTTCTTGTAGCATAATACAGCCATACATAATACATGATATGAGTGGATGTGGCTATAGTCCAGAAACTTTGCCTACAAAAGCAGATAGCAGACCAGTTTTGGCCCAAGAGCCATAGTTTACTGACCTTTAGTTTATTTCTATGTCTAACATTGTGTGTGCATGTGTGTGGGGGGGGCAGGGGGGTCTGAGGATTGAATACAAGGGTGTTCTAACTCTGAGCTATACCTCCAGCCTCATTTTTTAAAAATTCTGAAACAGGTTCTTGCTAAGTTTCTGAAGGCCTAAGTTTCTGAGGCAGGCCTAGAACCTGTGACCCTCCTGTCTCAGTACTGGAATTCCCAAGTACTAGAATTATAGGCATGCCCCACCACACCTGGTTTATGCCTAACCTATTTTAAGACACATTTTACCTTCCAAATTTCTACAAATTATTCTCTTGTCTATCTTAACTATGGCCAGATCCTTCAATAACTTTGGAACAACATGATTTTGAATGTGTTCATACTTTTCACGGGTGTGTATTGATGCTTTTTAGACTGCAGTGCTCACAGTTTAATAAACCTAATCATCATCAGAGAAACAGTAGAGTGACTAAATTAACTAGAACTGAATTAACAGCCACTACTGACTCATGTGTCCCATTAAGTCACCTCTCTGCACTTTTAGGAGATGGACTGCTATTAAGGTTCTTGGCATTAATGTGATGCTCCTATGTTTTATTTTTATTTTTTTCCATAAACTATTATATAACATCTCTCATTTTTACTGATCAATTTAACTCTTTCTGTCCTAGTTGTCAGTAGATATGTTACAAATATTCTAAAATGTGATTGAAACAATTTTTTATGTATATGTATTTATATTATATTATATTATATAACTTATATACATATAATATATAAACATATGTACATTATATATAATATACATATAACATAAGCATATGTGCATTATATATAATATACATATAACTATAAGTATATGTATATTATACATATTGTACATATATATTATATATATTATATTATATTATATTATATTATATTATATTATATTATATTATGTATTCACATACACGCACACAAACATAAACATAGAAAATCCCTAGACAAAGCTATCCCCTCAAGAAAATCTCAAGATAAGTTCTGTTCCACCTTCTGTTCCCTATTGTTATAGTAATTCTCTCAATATTCTTAGAAGGTCTTTTGTCTGTTTTTAAGAATCTAGAAGGCAACCCCTTAAATGTTTCTGAGGTCCTAACAAAAGTGTTTTCCATTTACATCCTGAGTTTTATCATCGGACATGGTATTCTGAGAGTGCCCTAGATTTGATCTTTGCTTTGCCTGGAAGCTGTTACTTAATTATAGCATCTTTTGCAATTTGGAGAGTCTGGGAATAAATTTAAAAAAAGCTTTATTTTTGAATCCAGCAAGCCCAGGCCCCTTTATATTTAACAGTTCTTTCTTTAGTTTTTCTTCTCCTCTCACATTTTACTATTAAGGAAGTAGAAAAAAACTAGGCAGCATTTTATGTACTCTATCTGAAAATTCTAGCTACATCATTCAGTTCCTTATGTATGTTTTTTATTTTTCATTTTTTGATGGGAGACATTTCAAAAAAGTTGTAGACATTCCTTAAAAACATTCTAGTATCCAAATGCAATGACGAACTTGGTATTAAGCAAAGAACACTGAGCCAGGATTTCCAAAGCAAGTTTAAGTTTCAACTTCATCACTAAATAGCAATACGAACTTATTCCAGATAAAACCTAGAAAATAGTTTTATAATTTCTAAAGAAATATAAGTTTATTTTCATAAAAGCTGGGAAAATCTATTATGCAAATAATTATATTGTATACAAAAGCAGAGCAATTGTTAGTATGACATACTTATTCATACTGAAGGTATAATGACTTCTAAAAATATTTCTATTTTATCAAATATTTCCCAAGCAACCAATAAATCCGTATTCCAAGAATTCTAGAGGTGAGCATAAACTTTCTTTTTTGAAATTCTGAGCAACACTCATTTGCAGTTTTACAATAACCTTCCAGGTTTCCAATGTTCCTCAGAGGCTAAAGATTGCAGCTTGATATGCTTGCTGTGCTAATAAGCTCCTTAGCACCTAAGAGTGAAGCTTTCACATACAGAAAGACTAAAATTATAAAAATGAACCAAACTTCAATTTTTGTATCCCTGTTAACCATGATTTCTGGAAGATGAAATTATATCCACTTAGCATTAGACAGAACCTTTATGGTCATCTAGCCCAATGATATGCCAATACCAAAGACACAAATTGGGAATAAAGTAGGACATAGGACAGAGAAAATTAAAAATACCTGTGAAAGAGAAAAAGTTTCTGGCATTGGCATTAGTTTTCAGACAATATAAAATAATTGGGGTATTTAGAGCATAGAAGTGCTAAGGATAAAACAAACTGGCAACTACGATCATGCAATAATATCAGTAACAGTATACAACACAGTTGTCTTTCATTATCTATGGGGAATTGGTTCCAGGATCCCCAATGGACACCAAAATCTGCAGATGCTCAAATCCCTCAGTGAAATAGCATAATATTTGCATATATACTACACATGTTCTTTTGTATACATTAAATCATCCCTAGATTAATTGTAATACCAAATACAACATAAAATGTCACATAAATAATTGTTATACTGTGTTGTTTGGGAAATAATTTTAGTAAAAAGTCTGTCTGTACATGTTCAGTGAAGATGCAACTTATTTCTGAATATTTTTTATTGTTAGGTGGTTGAATCTACAGGAATAGAACTCATGAATACGGAGGGATGATTATACTTATAAAATATTTAATATGAACCCGGCGTCGTGGTGCACACTTGTAATCCCAGCATTTGGGAGGCTGAGACCGGAGAATCCGGGTTCGCGGCCAGCCTCAGCTACCTAGTGAGGCACTCCGCAACTTAGTGAGACCTTGTTTCAAACTAAAGAATAAAAAATAGGGAGCCGGGCGTGGTGGCACACGCTTGTAATCCCAGCATTCGGGAGGCTGAGACCGGAGGATCCAGGTTCGTGGCCAGCCTCAGCTACCTAGTGAGGCACTCCACAACTTAGTGAGACTCGGTTTCAAAATAAAGAATAAAAAATAGGGCTGGGGGTAGAGCTCGAAGGTAGAATGCCCCTGAGTTCAATCCCCAGTGCCGCAAAAAAAAAAAAAAAAAAAAGAATAAAAAATAGGGCTAGGGGTGTAGCTCAGAGGTAGAATGCCCCTGAGTTCAAAAAAAATTAATATGGTTCAATTTTATTTAAAATCAACTTTATTAGTATGATTTAGTAAAGGACAAGCCTATGGTAATTACGTAAGTTAAAGTATAAGAAACCATATTTTTGGTGAGATTCCTGAAGGATTCCTCATGCCATACTTAGTACTTATTTTGCATTTTTACTGTAAGAAAAGTCCTCAGCTGTGCTGGGAAATGAATTGTTCTGGAACAGTTTTCAGGATCTTTCAAAAGATGGAGAATTTTGTAAAACACATAGCAATTTAATCTCACAATCACTCTTGATCACTGTTGGGAATGTTGGCCCAATGCTGCAGAAGCTGTTAGATATCGTTAGATGTGGCTCATAGATTGGCTTCCATGGCAACTAAACAACAGAAGTGCCTCCTATAGAAAGCAAATAAGGGTCTTTGAGTGGCGATGAAATTCATTTTTAATTTATGTTAATGGGTTAGAATCAGGGTTATGATCTTTTACCTTCAACACTATTAACAAAGGCTCATAAGAAAAGAGATATAACAATGATTATACTACTTTTAAGAGAATTAAAAGTACCTTTTTTATAAATTAAAGCAAAATACAAAGGCAACAAATATGATAATAAAATATGAAAATTAGAAATAGAAAACAATAAATTACATGACAATGAATAAAAAGACTCATATATAAATCTGCAATTATAGAAACATTTTCTAGCCATTACTGATATAGTATAATTTTTATTGAAAAGATATTTGAACTCAATGAGAACCTCTATGAACCAAATATACCACCAATTTTTGTTTTCTTTTTAATACTCAAACATTAGAACACTGACAAAATACATTAAGAAATTGCATATGACATTAAGAAATTATATAAAGAAATAGATACTGTGTTACAAAGTGATAAAATATTACTATATATAACAATAATGTAAGTTTTATAATATTTTTGTGATAATATGTTCAAAATGACATATAAATTCATGGTTAATTACTGAATTTCAGTTCGTAAAATATCAACCAATGGAAGTATCTTAAAATTGAATTTAAGATAAAACTAAACATTACAATAACATAAGGAAGTTAATCTAATTAAACATTGCTAAAAATGAAAATCAAATTATATAAAAAATTGTCTCCAACAATGTAATTATTACTATTGCCAAAAATAAAATTTGATGGAGTATGTATATATTAGTTAAGCATATATACCTTTGTGACACTTCTAATTAAAAAGTTGTTGAACCTTCAATATAATACTCAGATGCACAATAATAATGAAATTCAGTCACTAAGGATATTTTGTTAATTTTCAATCATCCTTGATATTTTTACTTATTTTGAGCAATTTAAAAATTATGATCTTTCTTACTGATTTTGATATTTTGACATTATGGTGGTATGTTTGTCAAGAGAGTAGTGAACTTATTATACTTAACAATGTTTTAGTTTGATTTATGCACATGTGTGCATACACACATGCACAGACATTTTAGACACCATTTTTCCCTCTGGCTCTGTGAATTTTCAAGGTATGATATTGTAATCTCTTCAATCCGGAACCTTCTTTGCAACTCCAGGCCCTGGCTTCTTACTTGACATTGCCACTTACAATTGCCTCACATATATCTCACACTTAGCCTATCCAAAATAAAACTCTTAATTTTCCCTCTAACTTATTACTACTCTCATTTATTTATATTTCAATGTAGATCACCTCTACTTAGTCATTAATGCCATCTGGAGGTCAATATCAACACACTCTAACCACAAGTCATCTGGATTCTACATTTAAAGTGTATTTTAGAACTTATTCCTGTTTCTGCTACTGATAGTTTATTCCAAGCAATGATCATATTTTTTCATGAAATTGCTTCCTAAGTGGTCTTTATATCTGCACTCATGACCCACCAAGACATTCTATTCAAAACAGTGAAAAGAAATCTTCTTTATCTACCACATTAATCCCTTGAATAAAATCTTTCAGTGTTTTTCCATTGTATGTAGAATAAAATCCTCAAAGCTTTTTGATTGCTGAGTGTTGTAAAAAACCTCCCAGTCTCATCTTGAAATGTGTTTCCTGCCTTAGTCTTGATGATCTAACTACACTGTTCCTGTTCAGTAGGCTTGCCAAGAACCTTCCCCTTCAAAGCTTCTGCACGTTGTATTCCCTCTGCCTGGTACTTTACATGGCTAGTCCCTAAGATCTTTGAAATGCAAAGCTCTCTTTGCAGAGAGATCTTCCTTGACCCCTATCTGACTTAGTTTCCTCTTCCACATTTCCATAATGCCATGCAGACATTGAAACTCCATTCATAAAATAGACCTCTCATTGCTACAAAGGCCAGCGTCATGCTATGATTTCTTATTGTAATTTGTGTTTGGATAGTAATTTGTGTGATTACTTAATTACTGATTTTTCCACCAAAACAACATTCTCATAGTCTGTAGACTCCTAGGGCTTCCCAAAGCCCTTTAGAAGACACATATATTCAATTTAGTTCTATATTTGTCCTAAAATGTTATTTATTTTTTCACTTTCTTATGAGTGCACAGTGCACTGCACTAGAATATGTGAGATATACTCTTTATTGTTTGCATATATAAGCTTATTTATTTTCTAGTAGCTTCTTGACATGTGATACCACATTGAACACAGAAATAGATACAAGAATTCAGAATCACCTATTGCATCAGAAGTTGAAGAGATTTTTTTCCTCCTACTATTTTTCCACTAAATTGTTTTGTGAAGTATAATTGTTTCTCATAAAAATATAATGTATACTAATTTTAATAAGTTTATTATTATTTCTAAATATGTTCATAAATATTTAACTCTATGCTTTAACTTCTAGTTCAGTAAATATTATGAGATATAATAATATTTGGGGTTCTCAATATTTAGTAAGTCACAAAAAGTAAAAAATCAGATGCTCTCCCTAATATGTGGAAACTAGAGAGAAAGTGTGTCATAGGGGGGACTCTAGATGAAGAAGGAAAAACCTTAGAAGAGCAAAGAAGGCAACCTAACTGAAGGTGATGGGGGGGGGAACACCCTAATGCACTTGATGTATATTCACAAACATATCAAAGTCAATCACTAAGCCAAACATGAAAAGAAGGGAGGGGGGAGGGAATGGGGTGGGAATTGGAGAATGGTTAAACGAGTGCTGTGTGCATGTATGCCTCTACCAGTTTGTACCTCATTAAGATGTATGATTATAATGCACCACTACGAAAAAAAAAAAAAAAAGAAAAGAAAAGAAAAAAAATCAAGCACTAGAATGACTGTCTGGACTGTCAGCTCCATGAGTTTGGTGACAATCTGTTTTTCTCACCACTTAGCATAGTGTATGGAACAAGATATTTGTGGAATGAAAAAATGCATGGTTGATGACACAACTGCTGTGGAGTTTGGAGAAAGAACTAGATTGCTAGGAGTTAATAAGTAAGGAAATAATAAATATCATGAGCAGGGCTAAATAACTTTTTCTAGAAGTTTTTAGCAACTAAACAGGAAGGGTACTAAGGAGGGATGCAGGGCCAAGAGATTGTTTTAATTATGGGAGTTTAGGCCTGTTAAAGTTGTATGTGCCCATAGTTACTTGTGAAAGAATATGATTGTTGTGTGTACACTTGATGAGTTCCTTTGGTCTCATGCGACAGGAGAAGTGGACACTGTTTTTACGATTCTTTGATAGTCCTCTTTCAGATGCCTTTCCCTCCATACCTCTGATAGGTGGTCATAGCATGTGGATTAAAGCATTTTGTAAGTCTGATTGCCTTTGAGATCTTCAAAGCACAGAAGGTGCTTCTGGCTCCCTGTATATCATGGCTACAGAGAAAAGACACACCAGTCAGACAAGTTGACATATTAACCACCGTTTCGAGATATAGTCGTAAATGAAAGAAAATTTGCTTCCTTCAGTTAGCAATGGGAAAGCAATAGCAATCACTTATATCACAGCCCTAGAAAACACCAATGAGGAATGGGAAACAGTGTGAGAGCCAAATGCTGCCCAGCCTGTGTGTGCGAAGCTGAGAAGGAAGCAATCTGGGTGAGCAGTTTCAAGTGGTGCTGTGCCATTCACTCTCTAGAATAAACCTGCACATTTAAACATTCACTTTTCCCCAGTGTATTCTTTATCTGAATTTCTCTCTCTGTCTCACTCTTTCTTTGTTAAAAGCTGATTTTGAACCACCAGCTCCTATATTTGTCTGTGACTTTGCTGCTGCCTTAATTCCCTTTTAAGGTCAATCAGTCCTGCCTGACCATTCAGAACTCATGTTGCTACTCTGTTCTGATAGTTCCCATCTGACAACTAAGAATTAGAAATGGTCCTCCTAGAATCAGAGAAGAAAAAGATGAAAAACAAAATTCATTGCATAAGTTTAATAAGCACACCAAATTGTAAGAGAATTGGTGGATGTAAAAAAATGGGTAGGTGGAAATTATTTCAGTGTGATAAGGACTGACTGTAATTTATAGGCTGGTAAAATGTATGCCATACCTATCAGGGTAATTGAATTAACATGATGTGGTGTGCTGAATGATGTTCCCTAAAAGGATATATCTATGTCTTATTCCCTGGGACCTACAAATATTACCTTAGATGACTAATTATAGAATTATTTTAAGGAAGAATTATCTTATCATAGGTAAGCTCTAGATGCTGGTGGACTCTAAATGGAATCATGTGCCTTTTCATAACAGGCAGTTTTGAGACAGACATTGAGAAGAGGGAAGAGGAAGAGGAGAGGCAAAATAACTATGGAGGCAGACACAGAGAGAGGTATCCAACAACCTAAAACAGTCTATGGCCATCAGAAGTCAAAGAGGAAAAGAATAGACTCTCTTGTAGACTCTATACAGGGAATAGAGCCATACCAAGACCTCGATTCCAGATTTCTGACCTCCATAACAATGAGAGAATAAATTTCTTGTTATCCGATTTGTGACTATTTGTTATGGTAGCCCCAGAAAACTAACAAACAGTATAAATATTGGAGCTGAATTATTTTGGTATACTTTTTTTGTTTTTGTTTTTGTTTTTTTCTGGTACTACAGATTGAAATGAGGAGTGTTCTACCTCCAAGCCACACCCCTAGCCCTTTTTTATTTTGAAAGAGTGTTACACTAAGTTTCTGAAGTTCTTGCTAAGTTGCTGAGACTGGGTTTGAAGCTGTGATCTTCCTGTCTCAGCTTCTCAAGTACCTGGATTACAAGCATGACCCACCATACCCAGATATGTTTGTGTTCTTTATGTTCAACTTATATGTATGTGTGCGCTAAAATATACACAAGTATGTAATGATTGGTACCCTCTTGGCAGGCAATTAGGAATTCAAGTGAGAAAATGTGAAGCCCAAGTTATATGGTGCTTATGAGTAAAAGGAGAGCTGTGGATATGTGTTGCATTTCTCTCCTATGGAGACACACACATCTGTAGCATGTGAGATGCTTCAATTGGCAACAAACGAGTGTTTCTAATGTTGAGGGAACTGTTGATTACACCCATGTAGACATGAAAAATCCTTTCACAGCAAATATTCCTTCACAGCAGAAGGCTCCAGCACTCTGAATGTATAAGTGGAACCTAATCACAATCATTGTACTGTAAACAGCTGCTTACATTTCCCAGGATCTTGCTATGATTTCTATATTTTGCTTATTTTGTTGCTACATACACCATCTGTTTGAAGACAGATTGATCACTGGTGGTTGGATTACGGGGTAAGTAGTTCTTATGTTTATTATCATGTACAAGGTCTTAAAATTTTATTTTATGTGAATTAATGTTTAGGTGACAGAAGATGTCCCAGAGGTCTCCTTTGTTTACAACAGTGGGAACCATAATAATAAAAAAAAAAGTATACATTCTCAGAAATAGGATTTTAAATTTGATCCTAAGCATTTAGAAGTAGAAAATGGTTCCTTTTGATACTTTTGATAGGACATGTCCCATATGTCTCATGGGACATGTGACTTTTGTCCTGGAAATGACAGAGTAAGTTGCTAGCTGAGTATGTATTCATCTGCCTAATGCAGAGTCCTGAGCAACCTCAAGACTCGGGCTTCTCAAGTCTTGACTTTGTTAAGAAGGTACATTTATCCATAAGGACTAGTCTTGCATCTGTGGGCCACAGCACTTTGGGCTGGAATCACGAGCTCTACCTTGATTTCATCTAATTAGCCTTTCAATCTTTAGATGTTTTACAAAATTTAAATCTTAAAATACACTACCAAAAATCTAGGAATTAATTTTGATACTATCTGAAACTTTAGGTAATACTAATATTATAAATTTTATTTATTGACCAAAATGATTTTAAGGAATCTAAAAGTCCTATGCTATTATAATATTTCCTGTTACAATTTGCTTAAAATTTTAAGTGTTTCTCTGTATCCTCTGATTCAATAAAGGTTATATATCTTCAAAAAGTAATTAAACATTTAACAAAAATAAATTCACTTTTAGTAATGTGCTAAGTATGACAAGACCAGAAGCTTAGATTCTATATGGCACTACACCATATTATTCACATGGATGGATACTTAAAACTGACACATACTAAAACTGAAATCAAAAGTATATGTAGACACACACATGCTCATGTACACATAGACATTTGGGCTATATTCCAAATGATTATAATTAGTTTTTTGTAAAATAAAAGGAAATGCTTATAAATATAGAACGTGTTTACTCAAAACACTGTTGAACTTAGTAATTGTAGGTGATTTTTAAAGAAATATCAATAATAGCCATTTGTTTATTCCTTTTCTGGACTCTCTTTTCCTTTACCACAAAAATCAAAATTATATTCTTCCTGAAAACACTATTATTTAATTTGTGGTTTTGAATGCTTCTCCTCTCAAGCATTCAATGTGGATTTATTCTGACAACCTGTATTCTCAGTATTTTCATAACCTTGTAGAATTATGGGCAAACTCATACAATCTTAACTCTTCCCATCTACCCAGACAAGTACACCTGCCTCCTCTAATCATGATAAGACAATCTTCTTGTTGGAAAGGGAAATTAAACTTCCTTAAAATAATGAGGAAAAATATATACATTTCCTCTCCAGGGCCAGAGCTGCTAACCAGACTTGTCTACCTATGAGAACCTAGTAAGAGGCAGACACTTCAGGAGCTTTTTCTCACTAGGGATTGAGGTGCAAAGGCAGAAAGGATCAAGTGTTTGGGATCAGGTTGCTATTCCTAGACTAAATCGCTCAGTTATTCAATAATGAGGACTACTCATTAATTCTCTTCTAGGAAAAAAAAGAAAAAAGTGTATACTTAAGGGAGAAAAAGGCAGAGTAAATGTCAGCATTACTACATTGTTTCCGTGAGGGATAGGGAGACATTCTAAATCTAAACCATTACAAAAGGCAATAGTAATGTGAATGGTTTTGCAAACATAAGCACTCAGGTATAGTAGAGGTGGTTTTATGCATATAATAATTATAAACAGACAAATCATATTAAGAAAGAAATGGGTTGTTTCACTTAGCTTTTTCATAACTGGGGCCAAAATATCTGACAGGACCAACTTAGAGGAAGAAAAATTTATTTGGCTCACAGTTTCAGAGGCTCAGTCCCCAGCTCCAAGACAGAGACACCATGACAGCAGGACATGACAGAGGGAAATTTTTCAGGAGAGCTGGGAAACAAGGCAAGGGAGGAAGAGACCAGGGATAGATATAGTGCCCAAGGCCACACTCCCAGTGACCTGCCTCCTCAACCCACACCGACCTACACTTACTATCCATTAGCCCATTAACCTATCAGTGAATTTATTCACTGATGAAATTAGAGCCCTGATCAATTATTTTACTCCTGGATATTTTTGCCTTGCCAATACATGAGCTTTTTAGGGGAAACATTCTATATTCTGTATTCAAACCATAACATGGCTCAAATAATAAAATATATGAATGTTAACTGTGTGTACCTGGTTTTCTAACTGCAGTCCTCTGAAATACTGTTACAGGAAACCTAATCTTTTGACAAGATCAATCAAAACACCATGATAGGTAACCACTGCATATGCAGTTGCCCAAAGAGCTGAAGTCTCCAGAACTGTTTTCTTTCATTGATGGAAATATAAAAACATGACATATCTTCATTTAATGAGAAAGTTTAAACAATTTTGCATACATGTACAATGCTTATTCATAAAATCAACATTGTGATAAGCACTTTTATGGAGTCAAATTTACAAAACCTGAATAAACAAATTGGAACTCTTTAGAAGTGTTTTACACAATTTATACATCTACTGTTGAAAAATTATATGGAGATGAAATACATAGCAGAGTGAATTATTAAAAAATTAATGCTAACAATTTTAAGTAGTAGGTAAAAACTAAGAAGAAAAAAAATCAACCAAAAAATAACCCCAAAAACCTATACAGAAAATTCTATGTATGAAAAAATGTATTACAGGGATGTACGGACAATTGAATGGACTTAGTCCATCACAGCTAATCAACTTTGAGAACCAAACATATTTAAAGTCTTTCATTGCAATGAAGAACTGCTTTTTTTTTTCTTTTTTCTTTATTTACTTTTTTCTTTCTTTTTTTTTTTTTTTTGTCTTTTAGAACATGGCTTGGCTTTCACATTCTTTGTCTACATAGCAAATCTTCCTAAACTCATCTACTCAAATTCATAAACTAATCTCCTTCTCAGACACACTCACAGATACACAAAATAAGGCCTAGGCAATTTCTATGTATATCTCATGCCTAATGTGTTGCAACTGTGACACATACAATTGATGCATTCTAACCTCTTCTTCAGAAGATTTTTTTTTTTTTCTATAGTTGCAGTTTTAAAACATTTGGGATTTTAATCTTTCAGGATGGTGATTTTAAGATTTTAGACTTTAGGGATTTTGATCTTTCAGATTTCAACATTCAGAGTTATGGTGTTGTTAGGTAGTTAAGATTAGAGGTAAGCAGGGCAGGGAAAGGTATGGAACTGAGGATCCAGCCTGCCCTCATGAGAAGAGATAAGGAGAATCATCACCCAGCTGCAATTGCCATTTTAGACACTGACCTCACTCAGGGTTTCACTTAGCCCCTGAGGAAAAGTTTCCACCATGGCAGAAACATTGCAAGTGCAATAAGCTGTGGCATTAAATGCATATTCATGAGGGAGAAGGTTTTCAGAGTATATAAATTCCACCATGTGGAGAACTCAAGTCATTTTTTACTCTAGAAATGGACCTTTCCAAACCTTTTCTCTGGAACCTACCCCTTTATCATGACTTTCTTTTAAACTGTACATTCACTTCCCTAAAAACCCTCTTACATTCCCCTATTTTTGTTTCCTTTTGAAATATTTCTCTCAGAAAGCAATGACCAAGAATGAGAGATCACCACACAATAATATTTATTTCTAGGAAAGATCACCACCCTTTAACAGTGTGGTAATAAGATTATGTCTTTCAGGATTATAAACAGTATTGATGGAGAAGTTATTTCACACACATTTCTTCACTATCCTCAGGAAGAAAGCTGATCATGATGGAATTTCCCTTTTATGTATGTTGTAAAAATTCATCTATATGATATATAGGAAGCACATAATTATTGTGAAAAAAATTCTTACTTTTATTTATTGTTTTTAAACCAGAAAGGGGAGCTGGGAGATAATAGAGGTTCAATAATTTTTTAAATAAAATATCTCCGAGTATTATGTGGAATTATTATCTCTTGTAAGGCATAGTTTTAATTCTGTTCATCTCACAAGACCTGATATAACATAGAGAGTAGACAAAATTTTACCAATGTGTTTGATCATCTGGGGCTTACTACTAAGCAAATCTGAGAGGCACTTACCTCATCTTCTGATTAAATTATGCATGTAAAGGGCTTAATACTTAGTAGGGATTTAGTATATTTTCCTGTTTCCCATATCTCAACTTTGTACTTACAGTACAAAAAGACAACAATGTAGCAGCAAGTGACAAAGTAAAACAAGAGAATCTTAAAAAGAAAAAAAAAAAAAGTGCGAGAACAGTCTAATGTGAATCAGCTACCACTTCTCTTTAGGCTCAGAGTAAATTGTGGTTCCTGGGGGAGCAGCCTAGGCTACTTAAGGTTAATCACTGGTATTTAGAGTTAATTATTATTAATCCCCTTTTTCAAAGGCTGCTCTGCTGAAGGTTCCCATACATAACAATGAATACTCACAATAGTCCAGGCCTAGATGAGTTGTTATATTTGGTCCCATAATCAATTATCAAAAATGTATCAAATCCAGTAAAAATGGACTTCTTAACATTAAACTTGCCATCTAGTTGTGCAGTTTTTCAAACATGAGTGCATATCAGAACCATCATCTATTGGGCTTGTTGAAACCAGATGGCTGGGCCTAGACCCCAAAATTTAAAGGGGGGGGGGCTAGAAAGCAAATCTCTTCAGAGGATTGTAACTTGTCTACAAAGGGGCAAGCCCCTATGTCACTGCCAAGATTTTGCTGGGCCCCACACATTTCCTGCCTAAACACCTCAGTCTCTTCTACAGCCTTTTCAATCCTTTCCTCATTCCATGTCTCCTGTAAGCATGCTCCTTTAGTCATCAAAGGATATGCACAATATGAGTTAAAAACCACTTCTAAACCAAACATAGATCCTAGAAGCCCTCTTGGCCCCTGATCGACTCAGACTCAGAGTTTCATCAGCCTCTCTGCCTTCAACTGCCCCTTAAACCTTGGTGTCAGCAGAGATTAATTTCCTCTAACTCTACAGCCTTACACAATTATGCATTTGTTTAGACTGTGCCTGCACACGTGTGTGTGTTGGAGGGAGTAACCAAGATTATCTTGTTTTCTTCATTTTAAACTTTTGACTGGTTTCTTCCTGACTATAGGCCCCTGACTCCCTTCCCTCCCTCCCCGCTGTGCTGGGGATCAAACCAGGCCCTTGCCTCCTAGGCAAGTGCACTAGACTGAGCTGTGCCCTGAGCCCCTGTGGACCTTTCTTTTCGTAAAGTAATTAGTTTAAAAAACTTTTTCTCTGCCCCTTTGAGAAGTAAAGCTACAATCCTGGGATGCCTGTCTCAAGGAACTTGGAGCCATTCCTTTGAAATGCAAATATTAAGGAAGAGAGTGCCTCTATCTCTCAGTCTCTAGGAGGTTAGGAGCCTAACTTTGATAAGTGCTAATTAGCAAACAAGAAGGCCTAATCACATTGACCAACCTCCTCCCTAAGGTCCTCCAGGTACTTTTTCCATTAGCTTTCCTCTGCATTTAAAAATCCTTCTGTGCTTTGTCTCAGTTGAGTTGAGTTCATTTTTCTTCCCTGATTGAAAAAGTCTTGACCCTATTGCTGTAGCCTGGAATGAAGTCATCCTTGCCTCTCAACTCTGTCCATCTGGTACTATTTTCTTGTGACAGCAGGGTCACTCTTCCCAAGTTGAATGAGCATGCTCCTCCTCCCTCTTCCCCATACTTATTGAATGGGCCTGTCCCTTGCTCCCAACCCTCACTCACCTTTCAGACCAGCAGTGTGGACATGAGCCTGTGAAGCTCAAGCCTCCAGGGCAGCTGCTGAACAAGAAACTAGGTTCAGTGTCACAGTGTAGCATTTGGGGCCAGAGTCCCAGTTTTCTTTCTTTTTTTTTGCGGTACTGGGGATTGAACTCAGGGGCATTCTACCTCCGAGCTATACCCCCAGCCCGATTTTTTATTCTTTATTTTGAAACCGAGTCTCACTAAGTTGCGGAGTGCCTCACTAGGTAGCTGAGGCTGGCTGTGAACCCGGATCCTCTGGTCTTAGCCTCTCGAATGCTGGGATTACAAGTGTGCGCCACCACGCCCGGCTCAGAGTCCCAGTTTTCTGATGGTGCAAGGACATCAAGACATTACCCATAAAAATCACATGCTTTTCTGGCATCCAGTGCCAAAAAGGCAAATAATGTGGGTCCTGTCCCTGACAAATGGGTAATTCTTTGGAGCAATAGAAAGTAACATCATACCCAATTGGCATATCTAGGTCGATTAGTTGTTTGTAAGAAGGCCGATGACTAGCCACTCAGATTTCCCTGATAAACATAAGCAAAGAAAAAATGTGAGAAACTCAATGCTACTTATCTAGTTAGGAAAAAACGACTGGGGATTAAGAAAGAATCAGCCTTCAACGGCAGCCAGTCATTGATCTCACATGGAGCGTTTCACGTATTCCTTCAAAACTAAGGTGTCCTTATGATTTTTCAGGTAATTTTGATGCTATTAAACACACTTGGACAACATGTATAAACAGGGCTGTCCTGGAAAAACTGAGTTTAAGATTGCACCCTATCCGATACCAATAGGACACATTATTTTTTGTTTTCACCAGTACATGTGCATACACACACACACACACACACACACACACACACACACACATACACACACACACACACACATCCATTAATAATATGAAAATTAGATCTCCCCAGTGTATATGTAGCATTTGGAGGTCACCCTGTACATGTACCCCTGAAGAAGTCATAGCCTCAATCAATCCTTCATCAACCTAAGTTTCTACTGGACTTTCTTTCTCATGCTCACTAGCCCTCCCTATCTCCTTAAAACCTTCTTTGTACATGAGGGTGCCCACCTTTCTTCAATTCAGCTCCTCTGATTTATGCTTTCTTGATGCTGGGGGGGGGAGCATTGATCTGGTCCAGGCAAATATCTAAAAGAACAATGGAAAGAAAATGCTAAAAGAATAGCTATCTCATATTGCCGGGTTTAATTTCCTGCTAGCTTATCTTTGAACAACACTTAAATGGAATTTTCCTTTCTGAACATCAGTTACACTTTTAAAAATGCTTCTTCTATTATTTCTGCCTAGAAAGACCCTAACCTGGAGGAGGGGTAGGATTTATACCCTCTACACCCTCCCCACTCTGGTCTGAAATCCCCCTTCACTGTGTAGTCACAATAGCACTGTTCAAGGCTCTGTCATTTGTATGTCCAAATACAAACTCATTATTTTTGTCTTCACCTTTATTGAACTAGAAATATAATTAAATATATAGTTTTGTATCCTTATTCAGTGATTCATTGAATTCTTCCCCAGCACAGATCACTAGAGTGAATACCACTTGATTCATCTCAGCTAAAGTAAAGGCAAACCAGGCCAACTGAATAAAAGACTGAGCTTCTTTCCTAAACAGCTTTGGGATTGGCATGGTCAGTCAGAATTTCACAGGTCTGAGACCTAGAGGAAATGCAACTTAGCTTTCTTTACAGATGTCACTAGAAGTAAGGGAATAAATAGCATGAACCTGAGCAAATGTGCCAAGGTATTTCTCAGCACAGAGAAGGACTGGATGTAGCTCCCAATATTCAGAGCACCACAACAAGACTTCTACAGACTACAGAAATATAAACATAGGTTTAGTGGCCAAGTGAGCCTATAATTCAGATCAGATGCCAGAGGCCCAGATATTCTTTATAGTTAACTGTATAAGGACCTCTGCCCAAGCCAAGAAAAAAAGTATATTCTTTCAAATGACCACTGATAGACCAAAAATGTTGCATGCTAAAATCTCCAAAATCTTCCCATTTCCTTCAACCTACAAACAAGTAATCTAGCACACAAGAATACCATGTCCTATCCTTTATTGATTTTGACAGTTTGGGGTTTTTCACATACATTTAGTTAATGCTCCAGAAATTGTTGGTCTACTTGTGCATTTTTGAAAGTATCCTATATTTTTAAGTTATGAGTTTTCTTATGCAAAGCTACAGATAACCTCCACTGGTCAGAAACTAAAAACTACAGCACCATTCTGTTTCAAACATCAAAATATGTTTGGCATATAGAAAGTGCTTCAAAAAGTTAATTTACTGAATCCATGACCACTGCTATTCTTCCTTCAGTCCAGTGTATATGGTAAGGCCAGAATGGTCAAATTTAGACACGCTTCTTTTTTTAACAGGATTTGCATTATAGTCACCACCCCAGAACACCAAGTAATGACTCTTTGCATGGCTATTTTCACTGCTGCAACTGAGAAATTTGGAGAGAAGGAACACTGGTTATTTCTTGTGATGGTTCATGTTATTTGTTAGCTTGACTGAATCATGTAGTGCGCAAATATCTGGCTAACCATTATTTCTGCATCCTTGAGAATATTTTAAAGACAGATTAGCATTTGAACTGAGTAAATCAGAAGACCCACCTGGAGGTGGATGGGTTTTATCTGATACTTGGAGGATCTAAATAAAACAAAACTATAATGCTAAATTTTCTCTCCACTTAAGGGATGGAGTTGAAACAGAATCATCTGCCCTTTGTACTCCTTGTTTTCAGGTATTTCAACTAGGATTAGAATCAATACCATCAGCTTTACAGTGATCAGGCCTTCAAACTATACTGCCAGTTTAGGTGGGTCTCCAGCTTGCAGACACTAAATGATAGGGCTTCTCAGTCTCTATAGTAACATGAACCCATCGCCAACCATGGGTTTCATGCCAACCATGAATCCACGGAGAAAGAAATCCAGAAAATAGTTCAATTCACAATAACCCCACAATAAAACACCTAGAAATAATATAAATAAGGAGGCCAAAGACCTCTACAATGAAAATTATAAAACACTAAAGAAATTGAAGATCTTAGAAGATGGAAAGATCTCCCTTGCTCTTGGATAGGCAAAATAAATTTTCAAATGCCATTCTATCAAAAGTGATTTAACCGAAGGGAATGGACGAGGGGTGGGGACACCCTAATGCATACGATGTACTTACATAATTATATCAAGGTCACTCACTAAACTGAACGTGAGAGGGAAGGAGGGCGAAGGAGTGGGGTGGGAATTGAGGAAGGGGTCAAATGAGAAATGTGTGCACATATGTTGTTATCAATTTGTACCTAACAAAGATGTGTGCTTACAATGCACGAATTATTACAATAAAAAAGTGATATATAGAGTCAGTGTAATTCCTATCAAAATACCATGTCATTCTTCATAGACCTAGAAAAATCAGCCCTTTATTTCATATGAAGAAACAAAGACTCAGAATAGCCAAAGCAATTCTTAGCAATAAGAACCATGCAGGAGGCATGACTTCAAATCATATTATAGAATTATAGTAATAAAACAGCATAGTATTGGCACAAAAACAGACACATAGACCAACGGAACAGAATAGAAGATACATAAATAAACCCACACACTTATAGCCAATTGATTTTTGCCAAAGGTGCCAAATACGTATACGCTGGAGAAGACAGCCTTTTCAACAAATGGTGTTGGAAAGCTAGTAATTCATTTATAGAAAAATGGAATTAAACACTTACTTTTCACTCTCCACAAGAGTCAACTTGAGATGGATCATAGACCTAGTAATTATACCACAGACTCTGAGGTTACTAGAGAAGGGCATAGGTCCAATACTTCAACATATAGGCACAGGTAGAAACTTCTTCAGTAAGACACCCTCCCCCCAAACTCAGGGAATTAATAAATGGGATGGCATTAAGCTAAAAAGCTTCTACTCATCGAAGGAAACCATCAAGGGTCTAAAGAGAGTGCCTAGAGAATGGGAGATCTTTTTCAGCTATTCTTTTGATAGAGGACTAATATCTAGAATATACAAATTACTTAAAAGACCCAGACTAAAACAAAACAACAACAACAAATAACCGAATCAAGAAATGGACAACTTAACTGAATAGACACTTCACAAAAGAAGAGATACAAATGCTAATAAATACATGAAAAAATACTCAACATCATTAGCAATCAGGGAGATGCAAAGCAAAACTACACTGAGATTCCATTTAACCCCAATCAAAATGGCAATCATCAAGAAGTCAAACAAAAATAAATGCCTGACAAGCATGTGAAAAAATAAGGACTCTTCTATACTGCTAGTAGGATTACAAATTAGTGCAACTGCTATGAAGATCAGTGTAGAGATTACTCAGAAAATTGGAGATGGATCTGTAAGGTAGTTAGGTAGAAAAAAATAAGGCAGGGCAGAGAGAAGAAAAGGGACAAAAGGAGAGACTTTCTGAAAGGACATCCCCCCCCCCATCCATGCTGTGGTCAGAGACACTCAGGCTATTACATTCTTCTTTAGGTTTCCCACAGGATACAATCCTGGGTAGCCACACTGAGCTGCAGTGCAAAACCCAAATGAATATACGTAAGAATTGTGGGGGAATTCCAGGGGTTTTAAAAGCCCACTATGTGGCAGCAGGCTCTCTCTCACTCTCCCCTTTTGAGACTGCTCCAAGTCCTTCCTGTGGAACTTATCCAACAAAGTTTCTCCTGGCTACCTACACATCCATATGGATCAAATATTTCCTTTGGCAGAAAAGAATCTAGGCAATATTGATGTCTCTATAATGTAAGTGGTTCTGTGACTCTGATCTATAATTCAAGGTAAGATGTCATGTTTCTGTTTCTCACCCACTGTCCAAAAGCCCACATGCCATGCACTTGGCTCAATCCCTATTGTCCCCACTGCTTTTGGATTCCTGCTGATAACTTTCCTTGAAATTTCAGATCCAGCGGGCAGAACCGCCAGTGTCTGCACAAACCCTGATTTTAACACTCACCCAGGTTTAATTCTACGAGCAAGCATTTTCTGCCTGGCTCCCCTGTCCCCATTCTCCATTCAAGCTTCTTAGCGGCTCTGCCAGGGCAGGGAAGTGGACACTGATAAAACCAGTGCCTCCCTGGCTGGACACCAGCACAGGGTTCCAGGCTGACTCCACTGAATGTGCCCTGGCGCCATTTTTAAAAGGCTTTGGGCCACATAGTCTTTAAGAGTCTGTCTAATGAAATGTTTTCTCCCTATATAACCAGCCAATACGGTTGTTGGTTTTCCCAGTGCCTGTAACAGGAAAAAGTGATTTAAAATACTAACTTTTCTTCTCCTAATGTCTTGATTTCAGGGGTAAACTACAGCTATTAAAATTAAATTGGGCAATCTAAGGTACAATACATGCTCTAAAATGTTCTTGGCTTCCTAAAATCTAAGATAATGTAGACAGGATGGCTTCGCTGGAGGATCTTTACTAAAGGCCACACAGGTTGCCAAAAATTTGGTTTCTGATCAATGTACAATTTTATACACAAGGTTATGCAATGCTTTCATGGAAAAGCTTTCAAAAAGCATAAAGTATGTTGTTCTTGTCAGGGAAGGGGTAATTTTATCTAGGTTAAACCCAGATCCTAAGCTAAAGCTAAGGCATAGTAACGAACCCCAAAACTGTGGCTCTGGCTCCTAGAAAGACAAAGCCAAGCATACCTGCATAGGTGTGCATAGGGCCATGATGTGTGTGTGATTTACTCCAGGCAGGATTTTGAATCTAGCCTTTCTAAAGGATTACTGATAAGGGCCTGCTTGCAGTGCTGCATGGCCAGCTGTTTGCAACTATCTGCCATTCCCTATAAGGGGTTCCACCCCTAGCAGCTCTCCAGGCACCATCTTTGGCAGTCCATGCTGTCACACACACGTGATGGGCTTGGACCTGCCATCTTGCTTTACCTTTCCCCCTGCCCTCAAAATTTTTCTTTTGTCTTTTGAGCTCATATTAATTTCTTCTGATAAATTACCTGATTTTGCATGCTTGGTTAAGTATGATTTATTTTTATTCTACCTAATTAGAGGCTTTTGGTCCTCTTTTGGGTTTTCTCTCCCCTGTTGTCCTTACTGAGGCTGAGGTTACCTCTCAGATTCATTCTGGATTAAAAAAAAAAAACAGAGATCAACCTTTTTGCTAATCTCAGATAGGATAAAATGGAAGTGTTTGGTGTGGGTTTCCCTGCCATGGGAGACAGAGTAGCCACTTAAAATTAATTGATTGTTTCACATGACTGACTGATTCTGCCTCAAACACCCTAACTGCATGAGTTTTTCTCATGTCTGTGCCATACAGTAAAATCTGTAACAGTATATGTTTTTGTTTCTGGAAACTCTAAATCCAGCAGGCACACTCTACAGAAAGCATCTATCTCCTACCTATGGGGATCCAATGCCTGTTAGATAAAAGGTATAACTTTTTGTTTTCTGTTTATGTTTACATATATTTCTGTACAGGGGTATTGATTATTATGTTCTCCATGTTGTCTATATGGCTTATGCATAAATGAGAGCTCATAAATTAAGGAATCATAAATCTAAATGCTTTATGGCTCAAGTAATTTAGGTCCATAGAAAATAAGTGGCTTTAAATTTGCTCATAAGATTAAAATCAAGATATACTTAAAATCATTAATATATACATTTTCTCTTCCTAGGTGGCTAGCAAAATCAAGTTTCTATTTGCCACTGTAAGATATTTTAAACTACAATATCTATTGCTTTGGGGGCATTTCTTTGATAAAAATTGCTTAAATGTTAATATTGCTCATCTGGTATCTTGATTTTCAGGGGTAACCTATAAACCAACTGTCTAAATTGGATACATTCAATTCAAATAAATGTTTTTTGGGAAAATTGAAATGTTTAACAAATTTATGCCTTTTCTCATGGCAAGGAAAAAACCTGAGAAGACACAGCAAACGGGTTTTGGGGATGTGGCAAGGCTGGCTGATACACTGTATCCCTGGTTTCTAGTCTCCAAAGGGGATGGCCTAAGGTCCCAAGGTATTAAGGGTTTCTTAACTTGAGAGGAAGAGGGGACTTACTCTCCCTCTTAAGTTTCTATATTCTCTATCAAATTGGAAATCAGCTATCAATACCTTCAGATTCTCCACAGGGATGTATTTTTAAAAATTGGGAGATGTTTGATCCTGAAATTTTAAGAAGAAAAAAGATTGTTTTCTTTTGTAATACTGCTTGGCCTCCAAAATCCATTAAATAATCAAGAAACCTGGCCTAAACTTCAATATGTTATTACAGCTAGATCCCTTTTGTCACAGGGAAGGAAAATGGAAGGAGGTTGCTTATATCCAAACCTTTTTTGCTTTAAGAAAATGACCAGACCTTTGGCAAGATGTAAATTTAATCTGTCCTTATGGCCATACAGGGATAGACCATCCCAAAATGGGGGGATGTCTCTGCTTTGGAGGCTCCCTCAGAGGAAATGACCAATTCGTCAACACCCTCCAAAAATTCAAACAACTTGAAGGTCTCTAGAACACTCTAACCTTCAGTGTAACTCCCACGCCGTAGTCTCCCATATCCAGGGTCACCTCCACCACCATCAAAGATATTTCTCTTACAGGAGGTGGATGGAGAATTTGCATCCATGCAGGTGCAAATCCCCTTCTCTCTAGAAGATCTAAAGCAAATTAAGCAAAATCTTGGAAAAATTTTTGATGACCCAGATGAATATATAGAAGTCTTCCAGCACCTACATGGAAGGACATAAAAATCATTCTACCACCCTATCAAGATCCGAAAGACAAAATGTTACTAAGACTGCAAAGGAATTTGGGGACCATATGCACTTAATAAACTTCAAATATTCTATAGGAGCAGCAGCCGTCCCTATGACAGATCCTAAATAGGATTATAATGCAAGCCTCAGAATATGGTCAACACACCAGTTTCTTGCCTGTCTTTCATAAGGATTAAGGGACAGGATTAAGTCAAACCCATTAATTATACTGTTGGCCACCATAGATCAGGAACCTAATTAGAACCGTATAGCTTTCTTTGAACAAATTCTAGAGGCTCTTATCAAACACACTTTCCTGGACCCAGGGTCTATGGAAGGAAATGTCATTCCAAAGGATAATTTCACCACTCATTTAGCTCCAGACATTAGAAAGATTGCAAAAGCTAGTACTGGAGTATGGGACTTCCTTGGATGACCTCCTCCAGGTATCCAACTCTGTTTATTATAACAGAGATTAGAAGGAAGAACGAAAGGCCCTTAAAAAGGAGAAAAAGAGAGAGGAAAAGTAAGCTAAGTTACTGGCAGCCTTGCAAGGCCTATCACTAAATTCTGGCAATGTCCCCCGCAGACCCCCTGAGGGCAAATACTGAAAGCAAGGGCACTGGAAGTGAGACTGTCTCAACCATAAAAAGCCTCCTCTAAGTCCCTGTCCATACTGTGGCAAAAAGGGCCACCGGAGGATAGATTGCCCCAAGGGCTGAGGAGCCTCTGGATCAGATACCCTCCAAATGGCGGCCACAGACTCAGTTCCAGTTAGCTCTAGGCTATAGAGCCAAGGGTCACACCAGATGTGGCAGGTAGCACCATTTGTTTTCTTCTGACACAGGAGCCTCCTATTCTGTCCTGACTTCTTATTCTGGGAGACTTAGTCTCAATTCCTGTCAGGTGATGGGAGTCAATGGAATGCCCATGACCACAAACTTTATACCTCCTCTTTGTTTCCTTTGGGAAGGATATTTATCAGACCATTCTTTCCTGGTTATGGCTGAGTGTCTAGTCCCTTTATAAGAAGGGACTTGCTTGCAAAGATAGAAGCACATCTGGCCTTCTATGTTCCCTGAGAAACCTTCTTGCTTGTTCTGGCCTATAACAGCTGACATATGCCAGGACCTACCCTCAAAAGATCAAAAAGAACTCCCCATAGATCTTTGAGTGTGGGATGTGGGAATCCTTGGATGTGCAAAAATGGCTTATCCTGTGGAAGTCAGACTAAAAGATCCCACAAACTTCCCTCATCACAAACAGTACAGAGGCAGAGTACTAAAAACAGTACTAAGGGCAAAGGCCCTAGCCTGCCTTCAGCTACTAATCTTAAAGTTTCTAAAACATGGACACCTTACTGCCCTGTAACTTTCTGTGTAACACTCCAATTTTGGCAGATAAAAAGGTAAATGGAGAATACAGGCTGGTTCGGGATCTGAGAGCAATTAATGAGGTCGTGTTTCCCAAATCCCTATGAGTTTCTGAGGAAAATTCCCCCTAATTCTCAGTGGGTTTCAGTGATAGATCTCAAAGATACTTTTTTTCTGCATTCTATTAGCCCCAACATCTCAGTATTTGTTTGCTTTTGAGTGGGCAGAAATTGGAGGAAAGATACAAAAATTGACCTGGACAATAGCCAAGGGATTTCAGTACAGCCCCATTTGTTTGCACAAGCCTTAGCTAGAGACTTAGATGAACTGTCTCTGAATAAAAGTTTACTCTTACAGTCTGTAGATGACTTCTTTATCTGCTCCCCAACCCAAGAACTGGCTGAAAATCATGCCATACAAAATATAAATTTTCTGGCTGACCAGGGATATAAAGCCTTAAAATCCAAGACCCAACTCATATAACAAAAAGTCACATATCTGAGAATGAACAGCTTCCCCCACCAATCACATGCCAAGAGCTCTGGGCCTTTTTAGGGCTCATGGGCTACTGTAAACTATGAATATTAGGATATGGGAAAATAACTAAACTTTTATATGAAGCCCTTAAAGGAGAAGATGAAATGGGACCCTTAATGTGGGAAAAAGAAAAGAGAAAACTTTCATTAAAATCAATCACTCCTCTAAGCCCCAGACCATGGCCTGCCTCAAATGGATAGGCCCTTACAACTATATATGGCAGAGCAAAAAGAAACTGCCCTGGGAGTATTAACTCAATGCTTAAGACTAACCAAACACCCTATTGGGTACTTATCCAAAGGGCTGGATTCTATGGCTCAGAGATGGCCTAGGTGCCTACGAGCCAAAGTGGCAGCAGCACTTCTAGTGGAAAGAGGTCTTTAAGATTACACTAGGAAGTCCCCTTGAGGTGTACACTCCTCATCAGGTGGCTTCTTTTCTGGAACTTAAAGGAATTTATTGGCTGACTGACAGCAGATTGATAAGACACCAAACCTTGAACAGGTGTACCTCCTTAAACCCAGCCAGCTTGCTCCATTTTCCAGAGGAGAACTCCACACTTCCTCAACACTCCTGTGAGGAAGTTCTACGCCTCTCTCATGTTATCAGAAAGGACATCAGGGATCATCCCTTAGACAACCCTGACTTTGTTTAGTCTACCATTGGCAATTCTTTTGTGGATGAGAAAGTCAGAAAAGCTAGCTATGCAGTAGTATCTACCTCAGAAACTATTGAAGCTAAACCCCTCCCACCAGGAACCTCTATAAAACTGGCAGAGACAATAGCTTTAACCCAGGCCCTTAAATTGAGTAAAGACATACCTGCTACCATTTTTACAGACTCTAAGTATGCCTTCTTGGTATTTCATGCCCATGTCACTATCTGGAGAGAGGAGACTATTTAACCTCCCAAAAGATCCCAATCAAATATGTCCTCAGATACTAGAACTTCTCAAGGCAGTAAAGCTTCCTTGAAAAGTTGCAGTAGTTCACTGCAAAGGACATCAAAAAGGAACCACTGAAGTCATACAGGGCAACCAGGCTACTGATAAGGCAGCCAAATAGGCAGCAAGATCAGTCAGCATAGAGTTGGCCTTAATTCCCTCCATACCCCTTTTCATACATCTCCCCACCATACCCCTGAGGAGATATTTTGGGCCAAGGAACAGGGATATGTCCAAGAAGCAGATGGAAGACTTCGATTGGAAACTATCATACATCTCCCACAAGCAATACAGTGGAAGGTTCTAAAAGGCCTGAATGACTCTTGCCACTTTGGAAGAGATCATCTCTCTCTCCTTAGCAAAAGGCTACTTACTGGAAAGGGACTATATAAGACTTTAGAGTTGTTCAGGCTTATGAGAACTATGCCATTAATAACCCACAAAAAGGGAGGCCACCTCCCTTGATGATAGCACTAGCACAAAGACATGGAACATATCCAGGAAAAGATTGGCAGGTAGACTTCATTCAACTACCCCCCTGTCAGAGATTCATATATTTGTTGGTATTTGTGGATACTTTCACAAGCTGGATAGAAGCATTGCTTCCAAAAACAGAAAAAAGTCACTGAAGTAGATAAGGCTTTTTTCCACAAAATCATCCCCAGATTTGGACTTCCTATGTCCCTTCAAAGTGATAATAGGCATCTATTTTTTTTTTTCTGAGGAAACCTAACAAGTAGCTAAAGCTCTGGGAATAAAATACTATCTACACTCCTCCTGGAGGTCCCAATCCCCAGGCAAAGTGGAAAGAGCAGACCAGAATCTAAAACTACATCTCACTGGCAAATTTTTTAAAAAGTAACATAATACCCTGTATCTTTTCAGACCACAGTGGAATGAAACTAAAAATCAACTGTAAGAAGACCTAAAGAAACCACGTAAACACCTGAAGACTGAACACCACACTGCTGAACAAGGAATGAGTCATAGAAAAAATAAGGGGAGAAATTTAAAAATTCATGAAAACAGAGACACAACATATCAAAACCTCTGGGACACCTTGAAGGCAGTATCAAAAGGAAAATTTATAGCACTCAGTGCCCACATAAGAAAAACAGAAAATTACCAAATAAATAACCTAATGACATAACTCTAAGCCCTTGAAAAACAAAAACAGTCTAACCCCAAAGCCAGTAGAAGACAGGAAATTATTAAAATCAGAGCAGATATATATATTTTTTTTTCTTGCAGTACTGGGGATTGAACTCAGGAGCATTCTACCTCCAAGCTATACCCCCAGCCCTATTTTTTATTCTTTATTTTGAAACCAAGTCTCACTAAGTTTCGGAGTGCCTCACTAGGTAGCTGAGGCTGGCCGCGAACCCAGATCCTCTGGTCTCAGCCTCCCGAATGCTGGGATTACAAGTGTGCGCCACCACACCCGACTCCAGAGCAGATATTAATGAAGTAGAGAATTAAAAATAATACAGGAAATCAACAAAACCAAACCTTTAACAAACAAACAATATAGATAAACCATTAGCCACCTAACCAAAAGAGAGAATCTATCCAAATTACCAAAATAAGAGATGAAAAAGTGATATTACCATTGACAGTGTGGAAATCCAGAGGGTCATCAGAAAGTACTTTGAAAAACTATACTCCAAGACAATGGAAAATCTAGAAGAAACTGACAAATTTCTAGATATATAACCTTCCTAAATTGAGTCAAGAAGATATAGAAAACTTAAACTGACCACTAGCAGTCAAAGAGACAGAAGCAACAACAAGGAATTTACCATCAAACAAAAGCCAATACTATAAGAGCTAATCCCAACACTCCTCAATCTATTCCACAAAATAGAAAGAAACAGGACTCTCCCAAACACATTCTATGATGTCAACATCACATTAATACCAAAGCCAAATAGAGACAGATCAAGAAAAGAAAACTATAGGCCTATATCGCTGATGAACTTAGACACTAAACTGCTAAAAAAAAAATGACTAACAATGCATATTCAAAATCACATAAACTTATATACCATGACCAAGTCGAGTTCATCCCAGAGATGCAAGGCTAGTTCAACATATGAAAAATAATCCATGTTTTTCATCACATAAACAGAATCAAAGACAAAAATCACATGATCATCTCAGTTGATGCTGAAAAAACATTGATAAAATCCAATACCTATTCATGCTAAAAGCACTGCAGAGAATCAGAATCGAAGGAACATACCTTGATATCATAAAGGCAATATACAATAGGCCCACAGCCAACATCGTATTAAATGGGGAAAAAACTGCAAAAGTGACCACTAAAAACAGGAAAAAGACAAGGATGTCCATTATCACCATTTCTGTTTAATACAATACCTTGAGACTCTAGCCAGAGCAATAAGGCAAGAGAAGGAAATAAAAGGCACACAAATAGGAAAAGAGCTAAAACTATACCTTTTTTGCAGATGCCATGATACTATACTTAGAAGACCCAACAAATTCCACCAAAAAGCTTATAGAACTGATCAACAAATTCAGCAAAGTGTCTGGATACAAAATCAATCTTAAAAAATCAGAAGCTTTCCTGTTTGCCAGTCATAAATCTGCTGAAAAAGAAATCCAGAAAACAATCCCATTCACAATATCACCCTGAAAAATAAAATACTTAGGGATAAAGCTAACCAAGGAGATAAAAGACCTCTCTAAGGAAAAGTATAAAAAGTTGAAAAAAGAAATTGAAGAAGATCTTAGAAGATGGAAATATCTTTTGTGCTCTTGGATAAGCAGAATAAATATCATCAAAATGGCCATTCTCCCAAAAGTGATCTACAAATTCAATGTGATACCCATTAAATTACCAACGACACTCCTCACAGACAGAAAAATCAGTCCTCAAATTCATTTTTTTTTTTTTTTGCAGTACTAGGGATTGAACTCAGGGATATTCTACCTCTGAGTTATACCCCCAGCCCTAATTTTATTCTTTATTTTGAAACAGAGTCTCACTAAGTTGCAGAGTGCCTCACTAGGTAGCTGAGGCTGGCCAAGAACCCAGATCCTCCAGTCTCAGTCTCCCAACTGCTGGGATTACAAGCATGCGCCACCACATCCAGCTCCTTAAATTGATTTGAAACAACAAAAAGCCCCAGAATACCAACGTAGTTCTTTGCAACAAGAACCATGCAGGAGGTATCACAATACCTGACCTCAAACTATACTACAAAGCCGTAGTAGTAAAAACAGCATGGTATTGGCACAAAAACAGAAACATAGACCAATGTAGCAGAATAGAAGACTCAGAAACAAACCTATATACTTACAATCAATTGATTTTTGATAAAGTAGCCAAAAGTATACACTGGAAAAAAGATAGCTTCTTCAACAAATGGTGTTGGCAAAACTGGTTAACCATATGCAGAAAAATGGAAATAAATCCAATTTTCTCACCCTACACAAGAGTCAATTCAAGATAAAGACCTGGAAGTCAGGCCAGAAGACCTTGCAGTTACTTATAAATGGCATAGGTCCAACAGTTCAACACATAAGCACAGGTAAAAACATTTGCAATAAGACTCCAAAGGCACAAGCAACTCAAAGGAAGATCTATACATGGGATTACATTAAACTGAAGAACTTCTGTGCAGCAAAAGAAACTTAAGAACCTCAACAGAGAGCCCACAGAATGGGAGAAAATTTTTGTCAGCTACTCCTCCAATAGAGGACTAATATCTAGAATATACAGAGAACTCAAGAAACTCACAACTAGGAAAACAAATTACCCAATTAAAAAATGGGCAAAGGATCTAAATAGACACTTCACATAAGGAGAAATACAAATGGCCAATAAATGTATGAGGAAATGTTTAACATCATTAGCAATCAGAGAGATGCTAATCAAAACAACCCTAAAATTTCACCTAACCCCAATTAGAATGGCAATCATCAAAAACACAAAAAACAAAAAGTGCTGACGAGGATGTAGAGAAGTGGGAACCCTAATACATTGTTGGTGGGATTGCAAATTAGTGCAACCACTTTGGAAAACAGTATGGAGGATCCTCCATTGAATGGGAATGATCCTACCATATGTTCTAGCAATACCACTTCTGGGTATCTACCCAAAAGAATGGAAACCAAACTATCAGACCGACGTATGTGTATCTATGTTTATAGCTGCACAATTCACAATTACCAAACTGTGGAATCAGCCAATATGTCCATCACCAGATGAATGGATTACAAAACTATGGGTTATGTAGACAATGGAATTTTACTCAGCCATAAAGAAGAATCAAATCATGTTATTTGTAGGGAAATAGAACTGTAAAACATTATTTGAAGTGAGATTAGTCAGTCACAAAAAGTAAAAATTTGTATGTTTTCCCTAATATGTGGAAGCTATGGCGAAAGTGGGTCATAAGAGGGATTCTAGATGAAGGAGAAACTTTAGATCTGTAAGGAAGTTGACTTAACTGAAGATGATAGGGGGAGGAAACACCTTAATGCACATGGTGTACTTTCATCAACATATCAAAGTCAATCACTAAACTGAACTTGAGAAGGAGGGAGGGTTGAGGGAATGGGGTGAGCATTGATGAAGGGTTAAATGAGAGATGTGTGCATGCATTCCTCTACCAGCTGGTAGATGTATGATTACAGTGCATCAATAAAAAAACAAAAAACAGCAACAAAAATGAAACAGTCTTACAATGGAAGAAAGTACATCCTTACATCCTTTGGCATTCTTACAGGTGAGAATTTCACCAACAACAATGTTAAAAACTAGCCCTGATAAAATTTTATGTGGTCAACCTTTCCTCTGATCAGGAAACTCTTAGATGAGGAACAGTTTACACTTACCCAGTATGTAACAGGCCTTGGTCAATACCAACAAGCTGTCCAAGAGTTTGGACAAGATGTTCTTCTCTCCTTTGGGGGCTCAACTAAACCCCTCTATTATCAAGGATCCATTGTGCTAAGTAAAACCCTATCATGACAACCAGCCAAGTAACCAATTGGCCCCATTTTGAAAAGAACCCTTTCCTGTGCTTTTTTTTCTCTTTCTATAGCCATCAAGGTACCTGGATTTGCCAGCTGTATCCATCTCTCCAGAATTATCTACAAACAACTGTACACCCATAGAAGATTTCTGGCTCCTTTTCAAAATACAAATGGTAAGTTAATCTTCTTTAACTAAACACTCCTCTATCATCTCTATCTTCCTACAACACAAGTAGCTTAAAGGCTACTATAAGCTACTAACACCTCCTAGGCCTATGCTCATTGGCTATGAACATTAGACTTGATTACAGTGGCCAAAAGAAAATAGGCATTATATTTGAGGAAAATGCTGCTTTTATGCCAATAACTCATGTCATGTGCAAGAAAGTATTTGATGCTTAACAGAAAGGGCATCCAATCTGAGGGAGTAAGCTACCCAGGAATGGATACAGAAAACACGATCAGTCCTGGACTTCTCAACTCTTGCTCTTTGTGAGGACCTTTAGCTACAATACATATTCTTTGGCCCTTGTCTTCTAAAACTGCTAACAAAGTTTGTTTCTTCCCTACTACAGGCTATCAAACTTCAAACAAAACTAAGGCTGGATTGCCAACTCCTCTGCACAGTGGATGCTGACCATTAATGGGTACTCCTGGACCAATCTGCCTTCCAAGAAAGAGCTTCTCCTGTCCCAATATGGCATGCCCTGACAGATAGCAATTGCAGGAGGCCCTAATGTATCTACATTCATATCCAGCTTGAAGAAATTACAGAAGATGAATTTTTGCACATTTCTTCCCCTAAATGATTTCAGGACCTCTTTAAGGGGGGGGGGGTGTTAGGAAGTTAGATAAAATTAAAAAAAAAAAAAAAAAAAAAAAAAAAAAAAAAAAAAAAAAAAAAAAAACAACAAACCACAAGACAAAGCAGAGAGACAAAAAGGGACAAAAGGAAAGCCTTCCTGAAAGGAAAGACAGACACCACCCAGCTGCATTTAGTGACTCACAGCCTATTACATTGTACTGTAGGTTTCCCACTGGATACAATCCTGGGCAGCCACTCAGCTGCACTGAGTTGCAGTGTGAAGTCCAAAAGGAATACACATAAAAAGGTGTGGAATTCTTGGGGTTTTATTATTTTATTTATTTATTTATTTATTTATTTATTTATTTATTTATTTATTTATGTTGGCCATACTGGGGATTGAACTCAGGGGCATTCTACCTCTGAGCCAAACCCCCAGTCCTATTCTTTTATTTTTTATTCTGAAACAGAGTCTCACTAAGTTGTAGAGAGCCTCACTAAGTAGCTGAGGCTGGCTGTGAACTTGGATCCTTTCTCACCCTTCCAAGTACTGGGTACAAGCATGTGCCACCACGCCCAGCTTTTAATTCTGGGGGTTTTAAAAGCCCACTGTGTGACAGCAGGCTTTCTCCCCCCCCCCTCTTTCCCTCTCTTCCTTGGGACCACTTTGGGACCCTCCTGTGGAATTTATCAAATAAAGTTTATCATAGCTAACTAGGCATCCATCCAGATGAAATCTTTCCTTTGCAGCAGATAATAATCATGGTAATACTCATGGCCCTATAACAGATTCATCATATGATCCAACTATACCACTTCTGGTTATCTTTCCAAAGGGACCATCTTTAAGACAAAGCTTATAATCTCTTTCCTCTTATTTTTATTTCTTAGTTTTATTAATCAGTATCTACAAGTAAACATTTTCCTAGTTTTAAAATTTCTTTTACTTAATTTGTTGTTACAAATTATAACAAAATGTCTTATTTTTTATTTTTACATCTTTCAAAATACTTAATATGGGACTTCTGTAAGAAAAACAGATAAGGGGTCCTAACTTCATTTATCTTATTTAATTTGGATTCAGTTCCTTCAAAGACTTGTCCCATCTTCTTTCTTAAAGCCAATAACCTTGACTGCCAACTCTTCTCTTGCTTTCCTTGCCTTTCTGTTTTGTATAACATTCTCACCCTATAGAAGTCAACATTAGATGCAACATCTCAAGAAAAAGCTGGAAACATATCCTAGATAATTATATTTCTTTGGGAAAGATGAATTCTGATCCTTATTCTAGGTCACATATAAAAATGACATTTGAGATTTTTATAAATAGAAGCAATGATAATGAAAGGATGCAAAGATAAAGCATGATAATAAGAAGTCAGTGGTGAGAAACCAGAAGGGAATTGTTGTGATTATTTAGTAAACTGAATTTAGAGTAAGAGTGACACTCAAGATACATCCATTACCATATTTTCCATTAGCTACATGCCATCCTAAGCAATATTACACTGCTATTCCATGGTTAATTTTAGCTTGAGCAATATAAATTATTTCTTATGTTCAATTTACTCATTTCATATGACAATTTTAAAAAAGTATACCTCCAAACTTCATGTGATAAATGGTATACAATATGCCTATTACTGGCAACAGCAAAGGTCTGTTTCAATCCTCCCTGGCCCTTCTGAAGTAGTTGTAATAATTATTGCTTTCCCAGGATTTTCATTTTGCCTCTTGTTTAATGCAGTGCTGAAAAAACAGGAAGAAAAAAAGAAAGAATTAAAAGAAATTCACTCAATTTATTCCGCACACTTCTTAAAATCATTGCAAGTTATAGCTGAAGTAAGGGAAGAAAAGTAATTTGAAAAATGCTGACATTAAAAAATATACAAAATACCGCTGTAATTGATATGATTATATTTTGCTAGGTAATTTCAGTACTTTAATGAATACTTTCTAGAGTAAAAACAAAAGAAAGAAATATCCACTTTTTAGATAGGTATTGAATTCTGAAACAAATATTGAGGCATTAATTTTAAATTTACTGTGAGTAATTTCGGTAATTATTGTACTTATTGCAAATAAAAGTTTAAAAAAGGTGTGCACCACTTTTAATAGATGAAGAGGAGAGTAGTTCAACAGCCATGAATATAATCAAACTTCCTTGGTAAATGAGTGTGTTTTATCAAAAGAAAAAATAAATAAAAATAAATGCAAGATCAAATGCATTTATTCTATGGCATTATAATTGTGGTCCTGATATCATAGTTATTTTATTTAAAAGATGTGACATGCAAAGAATGCCTTTTCTTTAATTTTTTCTAATAACTTCATATGTAGTTTCAGTCTAAAGTTAGTGCATCTCCAGTTAAATTTTATTTCAAAAATAAGCACTTATTATTGTCTTCTTTATAAATGCAAAACCAATTATAAAGGTGGCACATTCTTCAACATCAGCTTAACACCAAAACTGGAGGAAAGTTAACAAAATTATTGCAGTTCATGTTTAAGCTGTGTTCAATTATAGTGGGTTTTATAGATACTGTAAAATTGCTGTTTGAAAAAATATAGTTGAACTTTAGGTGTTCTGAAAGTCCCAAGATCTTAAATTGTATCGCATATTTTATAACATTTAACAGTGTTTCCTCCTTCCTAAACCACAAAGGTTAAAAGTCCAAAATGTATACAAAAAGAAAGTATCAGACACTGTAGATTTTTTAAAACATAAATAAAAGTTTAGTGCTTAAGAACAAATGGTTCAATGAAAATAAACTTGTTTTATAATTAAAAATTTGTATACAACTACTGGAGTTAGAGAAATTAATTTATTTAAAAATTTAATTAAAGTGGGGCCTGGGGTGTAGCTCAGTGGTTGAACACATGCTTAACATGTGCAAGGCACTGTGTTCAATATCAGCACTACCAAAACAAAAAATTGTTTTCAATATTCCCTTAGTATATAACAAAAATGAATATAATATTTTGGGCTTATTTTTAAATCTGACATTTAAAATATCAATAATTATGTTCATAGATGAATTTGGAGGATATATAATAAAGTAGATACATTGCAAAACTTATATCCTACTTGCCTTATTCGGTTGTTTTTTTTTTTTTACTATCACAATACTAAAACCCACTCTACATTAAAACACACTATCTATAATCTAAAGCTAGATTCTGTTCATGGACAAAAGCTAGATTCTGGACATGTTCTATTGAACTCACCTAAATTAAATTTTTTAAAAAGATAAATAGTAAAAGGAATGTCTACTGTCAGTACTGCAAAGAAAATGCCAGAATGACATGCTGATCAAGCAAAGCCTAGCTTTTTACCTATTGCAGTAGAGTGCACATCATTGTGACTGAGTCTTAGTAGTGTCTTACAAAGGGGATTTAAAGCTGGTATTTTTAAAGGCTTGGGAATCTCTGTTGGCAGTAATGTAAGGCAAATCTTTCAATGCAAAATTGAATTGAAGTTGGGCAAAGTTCTTAATGTAATAGCCTAGTCTCTCAAGGCAGATGGACGCAAGACATGAATCTTGGTGAATAAATAGTAGTTTGATAGGCAACTGGGTTTGACCAGTCCAGTGATCTACTGCCCTGAGAAGGGGATTATTTGAAAACTTTATTGGAATGTATAAGTGGACTTTTCTGTATTTTTGGAAGCAAACAATAAATACATATTTTTTTCAATATTCTTATCCTGAGTAAGAATTTCTTGGAACAAAATGTTAAAGTCTTTTAATGTAGACTTCATCCTGAGTTCTAAACCCTAGGTCCTAGGGATATCATTTCTCAGAAACTAAGAACTATGATTAGTGGCTATAGGTACTAGAAGCAGGACAACAAAAACAAAAACAGATATTCTCTAATATAAATGGAAAAAATTAATATGTTCTTATTATACACACACAGTTTAAGAAATATTCCACCTGAGCCGGGCGTGGTGGTGCACGCTTGTAATCCCAGCATTTGGGAGGCTGAGACTGGAGGATCCGGGTTCGCGGCCAGCCTCAGCTACCTAGTGAGGCATTCCGCAACTTAGTGAGACCCCGTTTCAAAAATAAAGAATAAAAAATAGGGTTGGGGGTGTAGCTTGGAGGTAGAATGCCCCTGAGTTCAATCCTCAGTTCTGAAAAAAAAAAAAAAAAAAAAAAAGAAATATTCCACCTGAAAAAAATACAATAGGAATGACTTGAACAACTTCTGTCATGTTTTTACTGCAAATTATTTTTACTTTCTGGATTTTTGGATAGGTGTTTTAATGATGAACAATGAAATTTATATTGGACATCATATCTCTGGCTCTCACTTTGTCAAACTGTATATTAAGATAAACTAAAATTTAAACCTAAGAACTCTAACATATTTCTAAGTATTCAAATGTATTGGAATGGAACTTCTAAGGGGGATTAGTGTGACTAAAATGCTACATGGAGTCTGGATTAAAGAATCAGCTGGATGTTAAAATAAGTAGTCATGGAGTTAGTGTATTTTTAGAATCCATTTTCTGTGTACAACCAGTATAGACACATAAAATAAAATGTCTTTCAGCCTCATATCGATGCATATGAAATTATCTTCTTCAAAATATTCCTTACATTTAAGAAATATCTTGGCTGTATGAATACTCCTCTCCTTTCCTTTCTACAAATATATACTTCCTCAGTTTATGAAAGCCACTGTCCAGAGCTGCGGAGAGAAATAAGAAGATAAATCAGAGCTATGTATTATTAAATGTTGCAATGAAAGCAGTGCCCAGTATGAGCAGATGTTATTTTTCAGTTAAATTTTGATGACATCTTTCCAATGGGACAACATACATTTACTTCTCATGAAAAATACTTATAGATTGTTCTATGATTTCTCCTCTTTCAAGAGACCTTTGGAAGTAGTTCAAGCCTTAGTATCTATATAAACTATCTATGCTTACTGCTATTACAGGTTCCTTTGACAAATACTATCATTAATATGGTAAGACAAATTTCTCATCAATACCTTCAGAAATTAGGCCAATATAACATATACTTTATGTCTCTTGAATAAAATTGTAGCAGTTGCTTCAGTACTTTTTGGTGGGGCTATATTTGTTTATGGATGCAGGTAATTTTTTTTTTAAATGAAAGGCTTGTAGAAAAGAGAAAAGTAAATTATGTAACTGATCTCACACTTTACCCAACTATAACTTCTTATATGATCTATAATTCAAGTGGAGTTGATTATTAACCCACTTATCCTATTATATTGTATATTATATTATCATGATTATCAAATTAATAATTAGTCCTTGCCATTTAAAGTGATGTTTGATGGTTAATGGTGAATTGGAATAGCTTATTAGAGCTTAAACACTCTGACTAATCAATTCTGTTCCCTGAAAACATTGGAGTTCAATAAATACCTATTATTTTCCTCCCATCTTTTGTAATAATTCATAGTTAGATGGAATCATATATATGTTTTTTGAAAATTATAGTATTAATGGCAAACATTAATTTACTCAACTAAATGTCAATATTTTATTGTTCTGTTATTTGCAATCTCCAGTTTATGACACTTGGATAAGGCATTGGATTCACCTCCATCCTAAGGAAATGCTTTCAAAATTAGTGTGATATCCTAATATATGGGGCATATCAACTGCACAGCATCTTATATAACCAAATAACACATGGACATGAAGTTATTGAAAAACAAGATTAAAATGGAAACAGTGGAAGGCATAATAAGTTTGTGGTAAAAACAAAATTAAGCTAATGGAATATTCCCTTCATTTCCATTCCACAGATGTCAAGAAATATAAGATATAATAAAAAAAGGAAAAGAAACACATTGAAAAACACAGGTTTCACTATGATTTAAAAGGATTAAAAATAATGTTTTCAAAAATAGAATAGATTTCTAAATATAACTACAAATATGTTCAAACTTAAAACATCTGTGATCTAACTATATAATCAAGGAAAGTAATCAGGAAAATGAATATTCCTACAAGTTCAAACAAATCATTCTCAAATATGCTGCTCTTAGCATGAAGTATAAGTCCAGATTTAGGAGCCATTAGGGGACTTTCATTTTTATCTGGTTACAATAGCATTACAGAAAGATAGTATTGCATCATTAAAAAGTAAGAATTATTACTGTGGCTTTGTAGTAGAGTTTAAAGTCAGGTATTGTGATGCCTCCTGCATGATTTTTGTTGCTAAGAACTACTTTGGCTATCCTGGGCTTTTTGTTTTTCCAGATGAATTTAAGGACTGATTTTTCTATGTCTGTGAGGAGCGTCCTTGGCAATTTCATGGGTATTGCATTGAATTTGTAGATCAGTTTTGG
>PVLC010008509.1:0-57831 GCA_004027655.1 Graphiurus murinus | reverse complement strand
AAAGCTTCTGATTTTTCAAGATTGATTTTGAATCCAGACACTTAGCTGAATTTGTTGATCAGTTCTATAAGTTTTTTGGCTGACTTTGTTGGGTCTTCTACATATAATATCATGTCATCTGCAAAGAGGGATAGTTTTAGTTCTTCTTTCCCTATTTTTACCCCTTTGATTTCCTTCTCTTGCCTTATTGCTCTGGCTAGAGTCTCAAGTACTATGTTGAACAGAAGAGGTGATAATGGACATCCTTGTCTTGTTCCGGTTTTTAGTGGGAATTCTTGCAGTTTCTCTCCATTTAATATGATATTAGCTATAGGCCTATTGTATATCTCCTCTATGATTTTCAGGTATGTTCCTTTTATTCAGATTTTCTGCAGTGCTTTTAGCATGAATGGGTGTTGGATCTTGTCAAATGCTCTTTCAGCATCAATTGAGATGATCATGTGATTTTTGTCTTTGAGTTTGTTTATGTGGTGAATTACATGGATTGTTTTTCGTATGTTGAACCAGCCTTGCATCCCTGGAATGAACCCCACTTGGTCATGGTGTATAATTTTCTTGATGTGGTTTTAAATGTGCATTGCTAGTATTTTGTTTAGCTTTTGCATCTAGGTTCATCAGTGATATAGGCCTATAGTTTTCCTTTCTTGAGCTGTCTTTATTTGGCTTTGGTATTAATGTGATGTTCGCTTCATAGAAAGTGTTTGAGAGGGTCCTGTTTCTTTCTATTTCATGGAATAGTTTGAGGAGTATTCGGATTAGTTCTTCCATAAATGTTTTATAAAATTCACTTGGAAAACCATCTGGCCCTGGGCTTTTGTTTGATGGTAAAATTTTTATTGCTGTTTCTATTTCTTTGATTTTTATTGGTTGATTTAAGTTTTCTATATCTTCTTGACTCAGTTTAGGAGGGTAGTATGTATCTAAAAAAATGTCAATTTCTTCCAGATTTTCCATTTTGTTGGAGTATAGTTTTTCAAAATAGTTTCTGATGATCCTCTGTATTTCTGCACTGTCGGTGGTAATATCACCTTTTTCATCTCTTATTTTGAAATTTGGGTTGATTTTATCTTCCTTTTGGTTAGGTTGGCCAATGGTTTATCAATCTTGTTTATTTTTTCAAGAAACCAGCTTTTGGTTTTGTTGATTTTCTGTATTGTGTTTTGATTCTCTATTTCATTAATTTCTGCTCTGATTTTCATGATTTCCTGTCTTCTACTGGCTTTGGGGTTGGACTGTTCTTGTTTTTCAAGGGCTTTGAGCTGTGACATTAAGTTATTTATTTGGTGAGTTTCCGTTCTTCTTATGTGGGCACTCATTGATATAAATTTTCCTCTTAGTACTGCCTTCAAGGTGTCCCAGAGCTTTTGATATGTTGTGTTTCTGTTTTCATTGGTTTCTAGGAATTTTTTAATTTCTCCCCTTACTTCTTCCATGACCCATTCCTCGTTCAGCAATGTAGTGTTCAGTCTCCATGTGTTTACATAATTACTCTGGATCTTCTTAGAGTTGATTTCTAGTTTCACTCCATTGTGGTCTGAAAAGATGCAGGGAATTATGTTACATTTTTTGAATTTGCCAGTGCTCTCTTTGTGGCCCAGAATGTGGTCTATTTTGGAGAAGGTTCCATGGGCAGCTGTGAAAAATGTGAATTCAGCTGTAGTTGGGTGAAATACTCTGTATATGTCTAACAGGTCCATTTGGTTTATGGTATTATTTAGTTCTGAAGCATCTTTACTGACCTTTTTTTTAGAAGATCGATCTAGTAATGTGGGAGAAGTATTGAAGTCTCCTAGTATTAGTGTATTGGGATCTATGTGTGATTTTATATCATAGAGAGTTTGTTTTATGAAAGTGAGTGCACCTATATTTGGGGCATAGATGTTGATAATTGTTATTTCCTCTTGTTGTATTGTTCCTTTTACTAGTAAAAAGTGACCTTTTTTTGTCTCCTTTGATGAGCTTAGGCTTGAAATCTAATTTATCCGATATCATAGTTGCTACTCCTGCTTGTCTTCGAGTTCCATTGGCATGAATTACCTTACTCCAGCCCTTCAACTTTATTTTTTGGGCATCTTTGTTTGTAAGATGTGTTTTTTGTAGGCAGTATATAGATGGATTCTGGGTTTTAATCCATTTTGCCATCTTGTGCCTTTTTATTGGGGAGTTGAGACCATTTATATTCAGTGTGAGTATTGAGAGATGATTTTTAATTCCTAACATTTTGGGTTTTGACTTTTGTTTGCAGTAGTGTTTGTTCTTCTTTGCTTAGTTGTTTGCTTCCTGGAAATTATTGTTTCTCTGGTTCTGATGTTTATGTATTAGTTCTTCTTTGTAGTAATCTCTTTGAGTATTTTCTTTAGTGCTGGTTTGGAAGACATGAATGCTTTCAGTTTCTGTTTGTCATGGAAGGTTTTTATATCCCCATCAATTTTGAGAGAGAGTTTTGCTGGGTAGGAGAATCTTGGCTGCAAGTTATTTTCTTTCAAAGTTTGGAATATGTTACTCCAGCCCCTCCTGGCTTTTATGACTTGGTTTGGGAGGTCTGCAGTGATTCTAATTGGTTTGCCTCTAAATGTCACTTGGTCTTTTATTTTGTTGCCTTTAGAATTCTTTCCTTAGCTTCTACATTAGTCATCTAGATTATTATGTGGTATGGTGAACCTCTTCTTTGGTCTTGTCTGAAGGGGGTTCCATATGTTTCCTGCACCTGTGTGTCAATTTCTCTTTCTATGTTTGGAAAATTCTATTGTATTACTTTTTGAAAAGATTGTTTATTCCATTAGTTTCAACTTTTAATCCCTCTTCTATGCCTATTATTCTTAGGTTAGCTCTTTTAAAATTGGCCCAGATCTCATTGATGTCGGATTCATACTGTCGAATTTTTTTTTCTAGATTATGTATAATGGATTCATTTTTGGAATGGTCATCTTCTAAGAGTGATATTCTGTTTTCCATGTGGTCTACTCTGTTGTTTACAGTTTGTATTGATGCCTTCACTTCTATTATTGCATCTTTCACTTCCCTCAAGGCTTCTCTATGATTCCTGCTCAGGGTGTCAGATTCTTTTTTATTTATTCTTTTATTTCTTTCCAGCTCTCTCTGCATTTTTTCTGGAAATTTTGTATCGTTTCTATTAAAGATCTCAATTGTCCTTCTGGTAAGCTCTGCCATTCTGTGTCATTGAGTTCTGCTGTTGTGGGGTCATGTTGAATCATTGTTTCTTTGATATTTCTCCTTCCCATGGTTTTCCTGTTATTAAATTTATAACTTTGTCGCTCTTGCACGCTTTCTCTGAATTTATAGGTTTCTTTTTTTATTTTCTCTCTGTGAATGGTATCTTGTACTGACTTGCAATTACTCTGGTACTTCTTCTGCCTGCTCTATTGGTGTCTTTGTTGGGTTTGAGGTGTTGACTTCTAGGGTCTAGCAAAAGATAACAAAGCAACCAATCCTCCAAACAAACATACATAAATCAAAGCAATGCAAAGTGAAAACAGAGTAAAATCTAAACAAAACAAAGCAAAAAACCCAGAAAACAAGAAATATCAGCAAGAAGCAAAATAAAAAGCCCGGCAAGTTTGTAAGAACAGACCTGATTTGACCTCTGCAGATCTTTTGGGTAGATTCCTGCTGCTGTGGGTGGCAGACAAAATGGCGGCTGTTACTGCCACGCTCACGCTGGCTCCCCTATTCTCCGTGGTCTGCTCTCTAGATTCCGACCAACTGTCCCTGTTGCTTTACTCACTTTTATGCTATTTTGCTTCGCTTTCCTTCCATCAAGAACCTGCTCCTGCGGCAGTTTTGATTCAAGCTTTGGAGTGCAGTTATCTCTGCTCTGGCTCTGTAGGAAGTGGTGAGCTGGGATGGCCCTACGCAGGCTTAACCTGTCGTACCACGGATTCCGGTCTCTGTCGAAGGTGCCTCGATATGCCGCCTGGCTTAGATTAGGAGTTCAGGAGTCGCTCACTCTATGTCTGGTCGCTAGGAATGCAGAAGGTCATTATATATTTCTTGTTAGTAGACCCCACGCCAGGGGCTGGCTCAGTGGTAGCTGCCACTCAGCAGTGTGGCACCTAGGCCACACAGACGGGCTTCTTTGCTCTCCCTGGTTAGCCTTCCAGATGCTAATCAGCTGTATTTCAGTTTTCATAGCATTTTTCACCTTTTTGGTGCTTTTTTTCTTCTGTCAAAAAGCTGCTTCTATGGCTGATTTGAATCGAGCTCACAGTGCCTCTTGAGACGTGTCTCACTCTGTAGCCATCTTCCCGGAATTCAACTTCATTGATCTCTGATTACAAAAGTAGTGTTCACTTAATGTATAGTACTTCAAAATAGGATTAATTATAAAGATGAAAATTAAAATTCTTTAATCTCACCTTCCATTTATTTAATACATTAACATATTTTTAGAAACATAGCATAATACTGTCTGGTGATCAACTCCTCCCTTGGGATCTCAATTCTTCCATCCCAAAGTGAAGAGCCCAGGTATCACTCTGCCCTTCTGTGAAGGCTCCTGTCTCTTAACACAGAAGTGTGGCTTTCTCTGCTTAAAGCAGAGAGCACAAGCACATTTAGTCTGGTCAGCATAAAGTTTGAGACAGTTTAAGTGCTGGACATGGTGGCACATGCCTATAATCCCTGTACTTGAGAGGCTGAGACAAGAGGATTACAGGTTTGAGGCCAGCCTCAGCAATGTAGAGATGCCCTCCGTAAGCAGTGAAGCCCTGTTTCAAAATAAAAAAATAAAATTGGGCTGGGGGTGTAGCTCAATAGAACACCAGAATACCCCTGGATTCAATCCCAGTAAAACACACACACACACACACACACACACACACACACACACACACACACGACAGTTGAGATTAAATACAAAGTGTGAGAGTATGTGTTGCTAGAGTCACACAAATGTTACGTGCTCAAATCCTGTGGGCATTTGAGATTGCAATCATTACTTAAATGAGATAATGGTAGTCTAAAGAATCTTATAACATGGATTACGTAACTATCTAATAGGAGTTTTTTTATATATACAAACTCATTATCCAATTACATATTAGGGAGGAAATAAAAATAATGGCCCACTATAGAAGGAGAAGGCTATAAATCTAGTACAGATACAGTTCTTATTAGAAAGCTATGGAATGATTCTCTTATCCCTGTGCCTTAAGAATTCTCTATTGGCCGCTAAGAGAGAAATCAAAGCTTTCCATGTCTCATAGGTCCTGTTGAAATGCTAAGAGTCTGTGGAGGGAGTAATGTATTACTAATGTAATACTAATACTGAAGTAATGTATTACTTCAGTAATACTAATGTATTACTGAAGATTCATTGGCCACGTCAACACATGTCATCTAGGATAATGAGGAAGTCCAAGATGAAAGACGAAGGACAAGGAAAGGTCCAGATTGCAGTGCACCGTTGAGGATGACCTCCAAGCTGAGCCTCAAGGTGAGGAAGTTAAGGAGGGAAATTAGTGAAGGTAAAGCAATCAGGCTGCAGAATGTAAATCTCACCTATTGCCCTGTTTTGCTTGCATGCAGTTCTGCTTCCCAGGCTCTCCAATTTGTTCCTTATACATCGTGGTTAAATAAGTTATCATTCTCCCAGTAAAGATAACTGTTCCAATGAGCCAACTATCAGACACCTCCCACTCAATCCTCCAGTTTTGCACTGTGCCAGTGTTCATGGCCTCTTCGTGGATGAATCCACACATGAGGAATTTAAGCACTGTGACTGGAGAGAGACTCCTAAATGAGTCCGGGAAGCACCGGTTTCCTTTCTCCCAGGATGTCAAAGATGATCTTTCTCCTAAAGAGGATGCAGATGGGTGTTTTCTAAAAAGAGTCTATTAAAGCTATGTGACATATAATGTCTTAATTACAGATATTAACCAAAAATATTAGCAATATACAACTGAGATCTTTTTTGTCATAGTTTAAAGTTTTCTGGATTATAGTTTAAGAACATTATGTTCTCTTGGGACATCTAAATAATTTTTTGGTTAAACATCTTAAAATAATTATTTTAAGTATTTCTTCTAAATTAGATTTGGATATTTCAAATTGTAAATTAAGAAGAATATTTTATGTAATTCTAGCTTGGCTTTCCTTGGAATAAACCTCCATGACATATATCGTCCAGATTTTTAATTATTGTTCTACTCTTTTCATATCACATTTGGTTTACATGCAGCATTCTATAGAGTATAAAATGAACACAGATTGTTTCTGTAATTTGTAACTATTTTTGTGTAATTAAAACCTTTTTTGTCATTAGCTTTAAAAAAAAAAAACAAATAAACCACCCAAGTACATTTCATCAACTGAAATCAATGATTATAAATTTTCCTTTCAAAACCATCTTTATTCAGGGCTTATTTCTCTTTAAAAAAAATATTTTCTGAGCATGTCTCTTCATTGCCATAGAAATAATACTACATTCCAAAACTACATATGAGGTACCTTTGTAGTATTTAAAGGAAATTTATAATGCATGTTATATCAAGGTAGCTTGTTCGCTGATGGTAATAATTCAAAATATATTATAGTTTAGTACAGGAAAAATTCAGCTTAATTCTTGATTCTTTGTTGTTGTTTGGGGTACTAGGGATTGAACCTGGGGACATTCTACCACTGAGCTGTATTCTCATGTCTTTAAAAATATTTTTATTTTGAAACAAGGTCTCCCTAAATGGCTGAGGCTGGTCTGCAATCCTCCTGTCTCAGTTTCTCAAGTACTGAGATTATAGGCATGTACCACCATGCCTGGATAATTCTTGATTCTTTATGTTAAGGAGAGCAATAACAACTCCAAAGGGAGACAATCTTCCTCTTAGCTCTTTTTTTAAAAAGAGTTCTTTAAATTTTTTATTCTAGAAAAAGAGAAAAGGATTTACAACATAGTGTGGCAGGTACCAACTCTTTGATGGGCATGAAGAAGCCAATGCAAACTTACTAGAAGCCAAGGTAGGCATGCTTCTCCTCTGGGCACTAATGGGACACTGCCTGCCTCCACCAGTGAATCGAAAGCATCAAATTCTCTTTGAGAACTTAGCACACTGTGACAAGTGCTGTGTCAGGATGTGGCTCTTGTCTCCACCCTCTTAACTCTTGATGTTTGCCTTTAGATATCATTTTAAGACTCAGGATAAATTTATCATATGTGTTTTTTTATGGTTGTTTAGAATGTGTCCCAGATCTCACTTCATAGACAAGGCAATCATGTTGGAAGCAGGACTTGGTTGCTGGGCAGGTGTCCCCAGGGATATGGCCTTGGGTACCATATCTGTGTGTGTGTGTGTGTGTGTGTGTGTGTGTGTGTGTGTGTGTGTGTGTGTGTGTATCTGTTTCCTACCTCTGTGATGTGAGGAGAGAAAAGTCTCCTGCTAGTACTTTCTCTGCTTGCTTGCCTCCATGCCCTCAGCTCCACAGACTTCACCTGAACTAAAACCTCTGAAATCTCCAGAACTCTGAGCAAATAAGTCCTCCTTCCTCTATGTTGTGGTTCTCAGGTATTCTGGGTCACAGCAATGAGAATGCTGAATGAACAGTGTTGGAAAACCTCTGTGCAGTGGAGGCTGTATGTAAAAGAGACTGCTGTGTACAATCTAACTTTTTTCCTCCAGGATATGTAGGGATTTGTAGCTAGATTACATATACCATGTTCTTTGCAGTTCAGTGTTGATGAGCAGCTGATACTGTCTGATGCAATATGGACATAATTAATGTATACCTTTGCTAAGCCTCATTCACTAAAAGTTTCAGTACTATTTCCCATGCTCATTTTCTATATCACTTTGTTGGCTTTTGTAGAAAATCCAGTAGAGAATGGCCATAAGGAATAATTGAGCCACATGATGTAAAATGTCTTGGTCTTGGTTCCTGAATGACCCTTACTAGGAACTCAAAATTAGTCATTGTATGAGTGAGAAATGGACTTATACTGTGTTTACCACTGAGATTTGTGGGCTTGTTTGTATGGAAGCTGGTTTACCTATCACAGCTTATACAACTAAGAATCAAAGGTTAGAATGTATCATAGGCAGTTTTGAAATCCTGACTCTTATTTTCTCAATAATGTTACCTCAAAATTAAAGAAACCAGGTTTCTACACAAGTATGGGCAATCTCTTTCCAGACAAAATTTTAAAAGCTGGTAAGTTTAGGCAAATACAAAATATTCTAATCTTAATAGTCAGTGAAAACTTAAAAAGTTAGAATGACTATATTGGATCTAAATTAATGTCAAGAGTCATTCATGAAAAGTAAAAACTCATCAAAATAAATTAAATTAATAGTCAAAAACAAATAATCTTACTTTATAGTAAGTTGTGTGCAAAGAATACTAGCCTAAATTCACTATCTGTTTACCTGTGATTTACTGTAGATAAAATGGCACTTTATAAAATGCCATTTGATTCTCAAAAGCAACCAGAGCAAAGAAAGAGGGGTGAAGCTTATCTTGGATGTTCCCTAAGGACATCAGGACATTTCCCTCCTAGAATATAAGTTGCAGATTTGGTTTCTTTAAAAAATGACAAGAACATAGAGTTATGAAGGAATCTGAGTGCAGAATCTTTCTTGATTTTTGTTTCAATCTTTTATTTTTATCATTTATGCTTAAGTTAATGCCTTTTTATAGTGACTTGTCTTAATTGAAAAATCATTTAATTAGTATTCATAGAAAAAATAGTTTTGCACACATTTTTCATTGGTTTACATAAGAATTAGCAAAAAATTGACTTGTAGTGATATACTACACTATATATACTCTCCTAGGTTTTGAGGCAGAGTGATTGATTCTTGGTAACCACTCCTGTGGTAGTGGCCAAATTGTGTGGCCATGGCAGAGACTGGCTTCCTAGCAGTGAGTGTTCAGCAGGCCACATGTATCTTTTAGATTTCTTTACAGAGAGAATATTAAAGCCAAGAGCAGCTGGGTTAAGAGGGCACAGCCTCATGTTTCAGTGGATCTCACCTGACTAGCAGGGTCTTGCTTTCTGGAACCATTCCCCAAATACTCAGAGTGTGCTTGGGAGGTTGCAGCCTGCTCACCTGTGGTGACCACATGGATCTCCTGTTTGATTCCTCTTTCCTGACTCTGTCTACCTGATCCTGTCAAGCCAGTCACAGCCGAGTCAGTGGGCATCTATATGGCATATGTTAAGTTCTGCCACTCCTGACACATATAACTGCTCCTTCTCTTAATAGTCCCCTTACCTGTTGGACACTATTCCTCTAATGTGCTAAGGTTTGAGGAATATCAAAGTTATGACCTGTAGCAAAGGGTACCTGTAAGGAGCTTGCATTCAATATCTTATGGAAAAATTAGCTGAAATAACTCCTTTTGGATCTGATTATAGTATTCTTCCTCCCCACAACTCATTCCCAGCCTATGGCAAACTCATCTCCATATACATAAGGATTAGGCATCAATTTAAGTAAGGCTGGATAGAAAGGTAGATAGTAAGCATTGTACAAAAGTTGTATGATCCTCATGACTAAAGTGGGTCAACATTATTTGAAAGGCTATGGTTTCTCCTGGGGATTATTTATTTTCCAGGAGTCTCCTCAATTTATAATGCAAAAGTGCTTAAATTCAGACATTCCTACTCTCAGAAAAGAACATACATTATGCTCAGGATGAGGCCTGGAACACAAAATTTACATAAGCTTAGTTATAGTATAACTGTCTTCAAATAAAGCCTAGTATAAATTCTCTTGTTGCTTAAAGAATTATCCCAAAACTTACTGGCTTAAAACATCAACACTTTTACTACATCACTTCAATCCTGTGACCATGAGAGAAGCCAGCTGGGCTGAACCTACACATGGCCAAGGGTTAAGCCCAGAGAGTTCCAAAGAGGATTGCGATCAACCTGGGGTACTGCATATTAAACCTGCTCAAACTAAGGAGGTCTAGTTCTTGGCAACTGATATGTCTCATGATGATTTAAGACAGTTGACACAAGGTTTTCTGGTCATTGCCCCCGCAAAGCATACAACTACCAACCTCTTCATTCCAAAAATGAAGCTCTACAGATTTTAAATCTTTTTATTGTTTCATATATCAATAAAAGTGTTAGGACTAGGACCTCAATTCTCTGATTGTGGACCTAGAAGGTCCACAAATGAAAGAATCTCCTTCTTCCCCATTCCCCTTCCTTTTATAAATGTGGAGAAGGCATTTCCGTAATATGGAAACTTATTTAAAAGATCTTGGCAAAGATTTGCTCCTGGACCTGATACATAAAATTATCCGCTTCTGCTATATAATAGAAGTGATTACTTAATATTAGATTTCAATACATATAAAATAATATTTCAGAAATAATTACATGGAATTATGAGCTAAATATTTTCACCATTACATGCATTTTGGAAACTTTATTCTATTAATTGCAGCAGAAAATTTCAAAGCATGTGGTGAAGAAACTTAAATATTTATCAGTGTATGAAATTTATAACCATATGTGTATGCTATATTATGTGCATATATGATATATATCTTAGGTTTGCCATGTTTGTTAGGTTTGCAAGAAGTTTTCGTATGATCCCTCCAATTAGCAAAATCTCTGAATCCCACTGAACACATTAATTGCTGACTGAGAGTTGCTACACAATAAGCTAATTAAATCCTTTCTAAGAGCCCAACTATCTACGCTTTATTTTTCTAATTTGAGACATGGGGAGATTAAAGCCTAAAGAGCTAAGATGACCTCCCCAAAACCACACAAACACTATGGGGGAGAGTAGGTATTACCCATGGCTACTCCTGCCCCCCCATTTCTATAGTATTTTGCTTGGGGAGGGCCTGGAGTTAATGGGGTGGGGATGGAGGATGGTGGGTGATAGCACTTCCATTCAATGGGATTGAAATTAACCCTTTAATGGACCTAGTGGCCAGGTTGGAAGGCAGAAGTAACACAAATCTTGACAATAGCCCTTAAAAGACCCATTCCACTAACTTTATGCATTCCTAACTAGAGTACCATCTTTCAGATTTGTAAAGATGTACATAAAATATATGGCCAACACTAGAACCAGCTCTTCACTATTGCCCATTTTGGCAAAACTGATGATCTGAATGTCCTAACTAGGCACATTGTCCACCAGACCAGACCCACAAACCAACACAGATGTACTAATGGCTTGACCACTACTGGGCCTGAAATGCTGACAACTCTGACTGATGGTCTTCCTCATTTTATTATAATCCTAAACTACCACAGACAGACTGATCAACTCAACATCTTGGTTATTCTGGACATACAACCTAGGAACCCTTACTAACATTATCCTGGCCACATGCAAAGGACAATGGGGCCCAGATAGAAAGTGTTCATGGGTCATCTTCTACTTACAAATGCTTATTAAAGATTTAGGATTTTGTTTCCCAAAGTTCTGGTGGACCTAGTTTGACATCAGATTGAATATGTAATCATCGAGTGGTAACAAGAAAAGTCAGGCTATTTGATTTTTAAGTATTAAATGACTCAGGTGTCAGTCAACTTCAAAGAATTACATGTACTTCTTGAACAATTACTTAGTTTTTTACTATTTAATCTTAGCACATAGAATTTTTGGTAATTGGTACTACCAACAAATGAGTTGGTAATTTAAGCTGAGGTGCAAAGAACTTATATGTCTTTCCAAAACAAAGTACCAGTACAAATGTAAACAACTCAAAGGAAGAACAGATAACTAGATATAGTACTCTCAGATTCTTCATCTACATCTCCACGATAAAAGGATCAGCACGTATAGGATTTGGACAGGATCTGGAGATGTTTTTTGGAGGATCTTTTTGGAGAGAAGGTGCTGCCTTTAACACTAAGCTTAGGAAAAAGGTTTTTTAGGGAGGATTTCTCAGGAGAGAGCCCTGGATGCTGTGTGTGGCCATATCACCCCTCAGAGGTGTGGGAAAGAAGGTTGTATTACCTCTCAGACTGACATGTAGAAAGGAAGTTTTCATGAGATCACTCCAAGAGTGGGGTTTTACTCTTTCATGTGAAATTTCTAAGATAAGAGGTGGTAAGTTACACCTTGGCAATTAGGAAGAGGTGAATGGCCTCACTGGGTGAGCTGCACTTTCAAATTTTATTGGGGTCAGGGAATATGGACACACTTTACCTGTGAATCAGATGTAGAGATGGAAATCAATATGGGGGAAATCCCTGTCTGAGAGGGCAGCTTAGAATGAGGGCCTTAGAAAGGAAATCTGGTGACATCAGCCTATTTCTATGAGCTGAAGGAATAGGATGTGAGTTATACTGTGGGGATAGAGATGCCTCTATTTTAAAAACAAATTCAGAGTTTTAGTTATGTGGTTCTAGATATTTTACTATATGAATTGAGATGACTACTTTAAAATGTAGGGCAAATCCAGCCCCACCAAATAAAATAAATTCACAGTGAGGGACAAAAAATGTTTCAAGATTGCATACCAGGAATGAATCATGTTGGTATAATACTACTTTGTGCAATGAAGCATTAAATTACAACCTTGAATAATCAAGTGCAACTTTTTAGAAGAGTGATGTATATGTTTTGAAGTCCATTATAGGAAAAGACTTACAGTATTAATTATAGTTTCAAATTTTTCTCAAAAGTTTAACAAGTGAACTCATTAAGTGTTATATAAAAATAATGGTTTAAGTGACTAAATAGGCTAATAAAATAAAATTGAATTAAGTATGTCAACCACTAATCCTTAAGATAACTAGTTTATTTTCTCTTTTTATTTTCTGGCAGTGCTGAGAATGAAACCCAGGATCTCTCACATGCTAGGCCACGAAGCCACATCTCTAGGTCTCTATTTCCATTTCTTCCTTTTTTAAAAAAAATTATTTAGTTTTTATTTTTTTAATTGGTGCATTGTAATAATGCATCTTTGTTAGGTACAAGCTGGTAAAGGCATACATGCACGCATTTCTCATTTAACCCTTCCCTAATTCGCACCCCATTCCCTTGCCCTCCCTCCTTCTCAGGTTCAATTTAGTGATTGACTTTGATATGTTTGTGAAAGTACATCATGTGCATTAGGATGTCCCCCGCTCCTCCCACATCACCTTCCATTAAGTTAACTTCTTTGCTCACCTAAGATTTCTCCTTCTTCATCGGGAGTCCCTCTTATGCCCCATTTTCTCCCTAGCATCCACATATTAGGGAGAACATATGATTTTTTACTTTTTGTGACTGACTAATCTCACTTAACATAACGTTTTCCAGTTCCATCCATTTCCCTTCAAATAATATGATTTCATTCTTCTTTATGGCTGAGTAAAATTCCATTGTGTACATATCCCATAATTTTGTAATCCATTTCTATTTCCATTTCCAATCCAACTTTCTTCCATATCTTCATAAGTCTACCCTTTTTGCCTGTAGTAGCATCAAACTTATGTTTAGATCTTATTTTAATGTACAACTATATGTGCTGAGCATGTATCGTGTCTGATGATTTAATTAGACATTGAAGTATGATCTAGCTATCATAAATATCTCATAATGATAATCTCTTTCCATTAGTGTCTTGGAATCATCTGTCATTGTGTAAACTTATTATATTTAAATATAGACATGGTAACATTAAGGCAATGTTTTATTTCTATGAAACATCTGCATCTTCTCATTAACAGTTTCTTGCTGTCTCCTTATTTATTTATCATTTCTAATTTTCCCAGAGGATATCCATGTCAGTTCCTCTAAATTTTTTTTAGTGATAAACCCCAATGCTTCAGCAACCTCTTATTTGAGCACATTGATTATATCTTTGATTAACAGAGTTCTTATATTGTATTTCTGATATTTATTCAGATGATGTTTTCCTTAATTCAGGAAACCAGAAGACAAATTGCTATTGTTCTTTTTGTTGATATCATTTTCTATTATTTTATAACTGACTTGGAAGAACATTTTGTGTACACTATTATCTCTAAATAGATTAGAATCTCAGAATTTTCACAGAGGAAGTGAAGTAGACAAGTCTCCAAAAGAAAAGTAACATAAATGGGTAGATGTCCAAGAAGTCATCAGAGTATGAAATTTCACAAACCTAAAAGAGTTCTCTAGAAAAGAACGAGACTCAAAGTGCAAGTAAAACATAGAAAATCAGGGCTAAGTCTTGAGCAGGAATATTTAGAACTTTTAGGAAAAGAGGATGACACAAAAGAAAGGATGAGAAATCTTTTACTGATTTTATCTATATAGATTATAGGTTTTAAAATTTAAGCAAAAACTAAACGTAAAATATTATATGAGCAGTCCTGATTTTAGAATTACCATCAACTCTACTGTTATAAGTAGAATATTTGTCATTTAAAAAAGAGCTTCTCCCTAATATGTGGGTGCTAGGGAGAAAATGAGGCATAAGAGGGATTCCCGATGAAGAAGGAGAAACCTTAGGTGAGCAAAGAAGTTGACTTAACTGAAGGTGATAGGGTGAGGGGGGTACACCCCAATGCACATGATGTACTTTCACAAACATATCAAAGTCAATCACTAAATTGAACCTGAGAAGGAGGGAGGGCAAGGGAGTGGGGTGGGAATTGGGGAAGGATTAAATGAGAAATGTGTGCATGTATGCCTTTATCAGCTTGTACCTAACAAAGATGTATGATTACAGTGACCCAATTTAAAAATAAATAAATTTTAAAAAAGAGAGAGAGCTTATACAGAACAGAACTGGAATCCAGGTGTAGTAGCACATGCCTGTAATCCCAGTAGTAATCAATAACTTAGCAAGACCCTGTTTCAAAGTAAAACATACAAAGGGCTAGGGGTGTAGCTCAGAGGTAGATGTCTCTGTTATTCACAGTAACACACACACACACACACACACACACACACACACACCAGAGTAGGAGATTGTGGTAGGTTGGAATTGCTCAAGTGGGACAGATAAGCAGAGCTCATAGCTATAAGGGCATTCTTCACAGCCCATTTCAAGGGGCACAATGGCATAAAGGGTGGGTAGTAGGGTTCTTGTGTTTCCTCCACCACAAAAGATGGAAACCATGAACTGTGTAAATTACTTAAAACTTTCTGGGCTCAGCTACCTCAGGTAGAACATGAGAAATTTCTTTAATGTTTTGTTTTATATTTAAAATTAAAGATTCATAATTAGTTGCACATGCCTATAATCCAACCTATTCAGGAGGCTGAACAAGAGTATCACAAGTTCAAGTCCAGCCTAGGCAACTTAGTGAGACACATTTAAAAAGAAAAAAGAAAAAGGACTGAAAATGTAGCTCAGTGGTAGAATACCCAGAACTAGGTTCAACCCCCAGTGCTGAATCCCTAAAATTCAAGAAAAATAATTGTTGAAGTATTATAAGACTGCAGATTGTTATCAAAGATGATGCCATACATGTGCAAGTTGTTTTTAGAACCCTAAAAACATAAAAAGCCTAATTAAAGAACATGTGCAACAATGATGCATTTGTGTCTTACTGCTCATAAAGTTGAGTGTTGGTCAACCTGGCGACCCACGCATAACCACTCACTCATAGTTACCAAAGCAGAGCATTCTAAAGATGTGGTGAGATTCAAGCTTAGCACAAATTCCTCTATGGGGAAAAAAAATTCATGTTGAGTCCAAAAAGTGCCTTGATATTTCACCTGTGGCTTTAAGTTGTGTGTGTGTGTGTGTGTGTGTGTGTGTGTGTGTGTGTGTTTCCAGAGGATAAAAATGTAGTTTTTATTACATACCTATTAGAATAACTGAAATTAAAAACACTGAAAATACCAAATACTGGTAAGACTGTGGGGCATCAGAAACTCCCATTCATTGCAAAATCCCACTTTGGGATTTGTCCTGGCAGTTTCTTACAAAATTTAATGTATTCTTATCATATGGTCCTGCAATTATGCTCTTTGGTATTTACCCAAGTGAACTAAAAAATATGTCCACACCAAAAACCTGCACATTAAAATTATAGAAGCTTTATTTGTACCAAAACTTGGAAACAACCAAGATGTCCTCCAGTAGGTGAACAGGTAAATAGTTATACATCTACACAATGAAATATTACACACTGATAAAAAATGAGTTTGCAGGATATGAAATAAATGTACAAAAATTAGTTGCATAGTTACATACTAGAAAAAAATAATCCTAAAATAAAATTGAGCAAAAATTCCATTTATAGTAGGATATACATAGACCTTGTCGCATTTCAGTTCCAACACCTCCAATGATTTTTCCTTCTTGAATAATATTCCAATGAGCTCATTATGCCTTGTGAGGCATGATGACTTCACTATAAGCTATTTATCTAACCAAATCTCCTTCCCATCTCTCTTATTCATTTTACTTCAATCCTATTGGCAAATTTTCTGTTCCTCAAATATGGCAGATATACGGCTTAAAACCCCTGGCTCTCAGATAGCTGCATGGTCTGCTCCAATACAGATCTTTTCACTACTCAGTACTTTGAGAGGAGTCCCAGATTCTTCATTAGGTTTTGGATAAGCACATGTTGCCTTGTTCTTATAAATCCCAGCTGGTTCTTTTGAGGCCTTCCTAAGAAGGTCCTAAAAGTTCCTGAGTTGATAGTATTTAAGGTAAAGATGTTCCAGATCTCAGTTTTTGACTACTACATGTTCTGCCAGGAAATTTCTTTAGTTCTTGGAAATGGTGAATTCTCAGAGGACAGCCTTCCGAGATCAGGCTTTAAATGACACAGCTCAGATTGCTGCTAGGAATCCGAGTCATCTAGCACGCCTTTGAAAGTCAGTCCCATAATTATCTGAAGGGCTCCTTTAATTAAATCCATGTTTCCAGGATACATAATCCAAACTGAAACATTCCAGAAGTGTACTTACTGAAAATAATATATTGTGACCACTGTTTAAACCCCTGGTGCATTAAATCAGTTACACTGTAGTGGGTCCTCCGGGATCAAGGTCTTTGTTCCCCATTTCAAGTCTCATTTAAGAAAGATAGCTTCCCCAAAGTATAATCAATTTACATCATTGTTTCTTTGCAAATTTTTTTCATAAGGTGTCCACATGAATCTTTTCTTTCTTATGAAAAGAAGACATGACATGTATTTGTCTTTAGTAATTTACATTCTTCAAATTTTAGAAATATTTTTACTTTTAAAGTTGTTCTTCACCACAGTCCTGCGAGGTTGAATAAAAGAGTCACTTTTGAAGGTACAAAAACTCAGGCTTCCAGAAAGGTCCTATGTCTTTTCTTCTGAAACATAAATATATATTTTTTGAAAGTAGGGTTTTTGCTTCATCTCCTGAATTGTGTGTCCTCAGTATTCCCAGTAGCAATTATGGTGGTAGATGTTTGTTTGAATTAAGGATATAGGTTCTTAATATTTTTCTATATAATACTTTTAGAATTTAGAAAAGGTAGCTTAATATTTTGAGATTTTAAAAGGCATCAATGAAACACTATTTTGAATGTGCATAGAATTCACAAGATGAAGAAAGTTTTAGTCAGTATTGAAAATTATGCTTGGCAATTGTTAATTCCTACTAATTATTTTATTCAAGACACATCATTTTCCTTGGTCCTGTGAATGATTAAAGGTCTTTTTAGTCCATCTCACGCGACAGAAATTGTTGACCCTATAAATAAGACATGTTAAAAGACAAATGTTCAGACATTTGTAAGCAAACAAAACAAAAGAACAAACAAACAAAAAAACAAATTGCCATGAATTAAAAATCATGTGTACACACACAAACACGTGTTGATTCCTCATGTAGAGTAACAGCTGCAGTCGTTTGCATCTGCTCTGGGTGGGCAGCATTGAACTTTACAGTTTGCCCAGAATCTTGGATACGAATTTGGACATTCAGTTGCACCCAGCTTTCCATTATTGTTGGCAGGACACCCCTTTGATATGTCTGTTCTACGTAGGAGGTGAGCTGGTGCCAGTTGCTCACAAAAGAAAGACAAAAATAATCTATAATTAAATAAAAACTAGTGGCACAATAAAATTGGTGAAGATGAAAACTACTCTTAAAATCTCAACGGCCTGAATGAAATTCAACTTGAGAATGTCACAACTTTCCTGAAACATTTTCAAAGCTTTTGCTTTATGACAAAGATCCTGAGAGAAAGAGTCCTTCTTGTAGCCTCAGTCAGCAGTTACTTGGATTACTATGTCAGTAAAACATTTTAGAAGCATCTAAGAATGTACTTTTTAAATTAAAAACTGGCTTTGCTCAAAGTAAAATGAGACAGAAATGGTGTTGGATATATTTTCCATAGAAGCACCTGCTTTGGGTGCACCCAGGCGTAGAAAGATTTTTGCACAATAAACTGTCTAATCCATTCAAGGGATGATATTTTGGATACTGTTCATGGCACCCTTCAAAGGCAATTTTTAGTGTTCTGTCTAGACTTATGTTCTGAGGTCAGCCCACAGCCTAAGGATACTGCTCGTTGGTTGTAATAAGAGATGAGACAAGGAAATTCAAATTAAGAACCTCACCCTCCATTGTGAGGCTGTGCCTGAGAATACAGGGCATTTGGGAGAGCACCATTTTAAGAGGCCAAATGTGTCAAGATCGGCCAAATGACCAGCCTTCAAAACCAATATTAAACTTGTAGCTTTACAATAAGTACTAAGATCTAGAATTACTGTAGATATTAATATATACCAGGAACATTATTTTTGATGATTGGAATGTAGGAGAGCAACTTGGATTATTGGATAAAATTATCGCAGTCATTCTTCTTGTCTGTGCAACATATGCATGCTTTTTTTTTTTTTCTGGCAATGTTAAATATCTTTTCAATCTAGCTATCTTTAATTTACTAATATTGGAAATAACCTTGGGAAATGTGTGCTACTCTATGGGATATTTCAAATACTAAACAGAATGGTACCTACTTGCACATGATTTCCTGACACTTGATGACTGTCTGAATGACCCCTAGCAGGTCGCTCCCTCCGGAAGGACTCTGCCTGAGCAGTATGTACTCAACATAGTAATATTTCTTCTATCAAACTCAACAATTAGAAGTTGGATATTGCGATTAATTTTCTGTGAGATTCTTAATCCAAACTTTCCAGATTTGGACAAACAAAACAAAATCTAAGTGAAACAATTTTATGTCTTTGAAAGCCATTCAACTGAAGTTGTTCTCCTGGTATTTAAAACAAACACTGATTATCCATATGATATGCATTGGTCAAATACTTTGCATCTAATTTAATTATTACTTCAATTTCATTTTACATATGAATATTCTTAGGCCAAGAGTTGTTAAATAACTTATCCAGAAACATCTAACTACTAGGTTCTGGTTCAAGACTTTAACTCAAATCTAACTCAAAATCTTGTGCTTTTAAACCATGACATGATGATGGTTATGTCACATCTTTTGTTTTACTTTTGACATTACTATTAATTTCCATAAAGCTCATATTCCTTTAACTTGGATGATTCTTATATCGCAAAAAGATTTTTTTTTTTTTTTTGTGGTACTGGGGATTGAATTCAGGGGCATTCTACCTCCGATCTATATCCCCAGCCCTATTTTTTATTCTTTATTTTGAAACAGAGTCTCACGAAGTTGTGGAGTGCCTCACTAGGTAGCTGAGGCTGGCTGCGAACCCGGATCCTCTGGTCTCAGCCTCCCATATGCTGGGATTACAAGTGTGTGCCACCACACTCGGCCTCCAAAAAGATTTTTATATCAGAAAAATTACAATTCCATGTAATTGGGTATTTGCATTTCTTCTAAGAACTTGGAGCATAATTTCCATCAAGTTCTCAAGCTTACCTTTGACCCAAAATGTTTAAAAACTCTTAAAAACAGTATTTTAGTAACTATCAAAGAGTGCCTCCAGCCGGGCGTGGTGACGCACGCTTGTAATCCCAGCATTTAGGAGGCTGAGACCGGAGGATCCGGGTTTGCGGCCAGCCTCAGCTACCTAGTGAGGCACTCCGCAACTTAGCGAGACCCTGTTTCAAAATAAAGAATAAAAAATAGGGTTGGGGGTGTAGCTCGGAGGTAGAATGCCCCTGAGTTCAATCCCCAGTACCACACACACACACACACACACACACACACACACACACACAAAGAGTGCCTCCACCCTGGAAGGAGTCAGATACATTATTAAGGCATTTTAAAAAATATGTAATATACCTGAAAGCCATACACTGACATGCATGCAAAAACTACATGGTTTCTTATTACTTATATTTATATCAATAACATTTTTTTGTGGTACTGGGGATTGAATCCAGGGCCATTCTACCTCTGAGCCCCAGCCCTTTTTATTTTTTATTTAAAACATGGTTTCACTAAGTTACTGAGAGTCTTGCTAAGTTGCTGAGGCTGATCTTGAACCTGCTGTCCTCCTGACTCAGCCTCCCTGAGTGTTGGGCTTACAGGAGTGTGCCACCATGCCTGGCTTATACCTATAACATTTTACAAATTGTTGCAATTATGGAGTTCTTCATATTTTGGACTTAAGTTATGTCATGTTAAAAGCAAGAAAAAATAGTTGTGTTCCAAATTATAAATGATGGAAAATCATCAGACTTTATGCTCACAGTGTTATTTGGAAACATATTTTCCTCATCTTGTGTACAATAACATAATGGGAAAACATCACATTCTTGCATGGTGAGGCATAATTCTGCACAGAGAGGAAACTGATGAAACCAAAGGAAAGTGATTGGTAAATCATGAGTGCTTCTGTGATAAGCCAAATATGTCAGAAGTAGTTAGTATTTCTTCTACAAAGACAACTGGGGAGGAAATAAAGTTAAATAAGTGCCTTAAGATATGTATAAATGAGCCGGGCATGGTGGCACACGCTTGTAATCCCAACATTTGGGAGGCTGAGACCAGAGGATACGGGTTCAATGCCAGCCTCAGTTACTTAGTGAGGCACTCCGCAACTTAGTGAGACTCTGTTTCAAAATAAAGAATAAAAAATAAAGAATAGTTTGGAGGTAGAATGCCCCTAAGTTCAATCCCCAATATCGCAAAAAAAAAAAAAGATAGGTATAAATGATCCTACTTAAAGTTTATAATGAGTAATAAAATGCTATTTTGTAAATTACATCAATTAGTAACTGGCATTATACTATATTTCTTCTTCCATTCGACTTCCATTCGACTTACTCTCTTCCTGCTGAGGTCTGGATTCCTTCTCTCTCTTATACTTGCAAATTCACTTTTTCACTTTTTAACTCCATGCATAAACATGATCAAATATTTCCCTTCAATAAGTCTTCAAAATATTGAACTCTTTTTCTTTCCCTTTCTTATCCATTATTAGTCTCACTCATTATTGCAACAATCTTGCTAGTGTTATCAATAAATTCCTCAGTGTTACCTGTTATCAATTTTCATACTTCATCTTATATTTGGAACTTTGGAACCTACTCTCTTTAAACTTCTCTTTGCATTTTGTTTCTGTAGCACTTACTGATTCTTCTTTCGGACTTCTTCAGGTTCATTCTTAGCTCCATTTCAGTCTGTCACAGGCAATCTTTTCTTTTGCTTACTCCTTAAATGATGGTGTTCTCTAGAATTTTGTGGCTGACCTTTTTCTTTTCTCATTCTATATCCATCTCTCTTGGCCTCACACATTCCAAGCCTTGCCTCTAACTACCATTTAAATAATGGAGGATCACTTCATAGTAATAAAGGGTAAATTAATCAAAATGATGTAAAAAGATAAAATATTTATAAAGTATCAAATACCACAACTCAATAAACATAAGGCAAACTTGGTAAGACAGCAAGAAGAAATGGTACAAATGCACAATTTTAGTTGCAAATTTTGATACTCCTCAGTTAAAGAAGTAGATACAGAATTACTATGTAAACAGTTCAAATAAGTAGATGTTAAGATTGATATTTAAAAACAACCTCATCTAATAATAATATATCACACATTCATTTTGACTCCACCTCAAACATTTACCAAAATTGCCAATATGCTGCACTATAAAAAAATTAATAAATTTGGAAATATTTAAGTCATATAGAGAATGGCCTCTAAAACTGAGTGAAGTTAGAAATCAATAAAAAAAAATTTTTAAATCATCAAATATTTGAGCCAGATGTGGTGATGCAGGCTTGTAATTCCACTACCTGGGAAACTGAGACAGGAGGATCCCAGTTCTCAGTCAGCCTCAGCTACTTAGTGAGACCCTGTTTTAAAATAAAGAATAAAAATAGGGCTATGGGTAGAGCTCAGAGGTAGAATGCCCTAAGGTTCAATCCCTAGTACCTAAAAAATAATCACCAAATATTTGGTAAATGAACAATGTCCCTCCAAATAGCCCATTGATCAAAGAAGAAATAACCAGGGAAATTAAAATGTATTTTGAACTGAATAAAAATAAAAATACAACAAAGCAAAATTTATAGTTTGAAGCTAAAGTCAAATAAAAATAGCTCTAAATGCTTATCTTAGTAAAGAAAAAAAAGACTTAAAATCAATTATTCAAACTTCTACCTTAAGAAGCACAAAAAGTTAGGCACAAAAAGTTAATTCCAGCAACATGGGAGGCTGAGGCAGGAAGATTGTAAGTTTGAGACCAGCCCAAGCAACTTAGTAGGACCCTGTCTCAAAATAAAAAATAGAAAAAGGGCTGGACTTAATGATAGAGTGTCCTTGGGTTTAATCCACAGTACCTCAAAAAATTAAGAAAAAAATACCTACCTCTTTAACTGGTAATATGAGGAATATACAAGATAATATGCATGTGTGTGCTCTCTGCACTACAAAATGCTAATCAAATGTAAAATGTTATGTTTAATCTGAGAATTGAAACAAAAATTTATTTTCAATGATGTATAAAATTTCCCTTCAGTCTCCAGAAAAATAAGCAATATTATGTCACAATTTATTAAACTATAGCATATATTTTAAAAAGTCACAAAGAGAGGGGAAAATTAAACCTAAAAAAGTAAAGTCAATGAAGTAGAAACAGAGATACAATAGAAGAAAAAAGTGAAACTCAAAGCTAATTCTTTGATAAGAATTCTTTGATTGTTAGACTGAAAAAGAAAAAAATAAGACATAAATTACAAATATCAGAAATAAAAAGAAGATATTAGCATGCATCTTACATTAACAAAAATGTAGCAATATAAATAATTTCATATAATAGAGTTGGCAACTTAAGATGACATGAAAAAATGTCTTTAAAGCACAAATATTCAAAACTAACATAGGAAGAAATAGTAAATATGAACACCTCAACATGTCTCTAAAAATTGAATTAATAATTCAAAAGTTTCCAATGCATGCACATGCACACACACAGGGCAGATTGGTTTACTGGCCAATTCTACTGCATATAGAGGAAGAGATTGTACCAATCCTACATACAGGATTTTAGGAAATAAAGAAATCAAGGCTGCTTCTCAAATCATCTTAAGGTTCAGGATTACTCTCTCCAGAACAAAATATTAAAATAACAAAAAGCTTGAGACAAATTATCCATTCTAAATTTAGATGCAAATCTCTTCTAAATTTAATAAAAGCAAATCATACCTGGTAACATAAAAAGAGAATAATATGTAACGAATATATGGGGCTTATTTCAGGAATACAGGCTAATTTAGCTTTTAAAAAGCTGTCAGAAACTGGATGTGGTGGTGCATGCTTGTAATCCCAATATTTGGGAGGCTGAGACAGGAGGATCACAGGTTCTCGGCCAGCCTCAGCTACTTTGTGAGGCCCTATTCAACTTAGTGAGACCCTATTTCAAAATAAAGAATAAAAATAGGGCTCAGGATGTAGTTCAGAGGTGGAATGCCCCTGAGTTCAATCCCCAGTACCGAAAAAAAAAAAAAAAAAAAAGGCTGTCTGTCAGAGCCAGGCACGGTAGTGCATAGTTTGGGAGGCTGAGAGAGGAGCATAGCAGGTTCGAGACCAGCCTCAGCAACCTAGTGAGACTAACTTTCAAAATAAAAAAAATAGAAAAGACTGGGATGTTGCTCAGTGGTAGAATGCCCCGGGTTCAATTTCCAGTGCCAAATACAACACACGCATACACACACACACACACACACACACACGCACCATTAGTATAGTTCACCATACTAAAAGCACTAAGGAGAGAGTCAAACGACTATGTAACATGGAAACATATTTGAAAAAATTCAACACTCATTCATAATAAAAATTTTCAGCAAACTAAAGATAGAAATTTTCTCAAGCTGTAAAAAAGACATCTATGAAAAACTAAAAGCTAACACCATACTTAATAATGAAAGGTATACTTTCTCCTAAGATCAGAAAGTGGCAAGCAGGTTTGTTCTCAAGACTTGCTTGTTCTATAGATCCTAACCAATGTAATCCAGCAGGCCAAAGGAGTAAAAGACACATACTGGAAAGGTAACCAAAGGAATCTACATAAACGTTAAAATGAACTATAAGCACATTCAGCAAAGTTGCAAAATATAATGTCAAAAGGGCCAAAACAAAACAAAACAAAAATTTTGTATAGAAAGGGAACTTTAAAAAATCTTTTTACAGCTGGTGTTACAAGCACGCTTGTAACACCAGCATTCGGGAGGCTGAGACTGGAGGATCCGGGTTCGCAGCCAGCCTCAGCTACCTAGTGAGGCATTCCGCAACTTAGTGAGACTCAGTTTCAAAATAAAGAATAAAAAAAAAATAGGGCTGGGGTTATAATGCCCCTGAGTTCAATCCCCAGTACCGCAAAAAAAAAAAAAAATCTTTTTACTAGCAGCACAATTCACCATAGTCAAATTATGGAACCAACGCAGGTGTCCATCAACAGATGAATGGATTACAAAGCTATGGGAAATACACACAATGGAATTCTACTCATCAATAAAGAAGAATAAAATAATGTCATTTGCAAGAAAATGTAGGGACTTGCAGAACATTATTTTAAGTGAGGTTAGCCAGTCACAGAAAGTGAAGGGTCATATATTTTCTCTAATATGTGCAAGCTATGGAGTAACTGGGATACCAGAGGGACTTTAGATAATGGAGGAGAACTTCAGTGGAGCCAGGAAGGTGGTCTAAGAGAAGGGGAGGGGAAGAGTGAGGTTCATTAATGGAAGTACTACCATCGACTATGTGTACATATGTGAAAACACCAGTGTCAATCTCAGGACTCTGTATTGGAAAGGGGGAAGATAGGGAGGTAAGGGAAGGGCCAAGTGCTGTGTGCATGTATGTCATTGTCAACACGACTTACATTATGATGTGAGACTATAGTGCACCAGTAAAAGCACATTAGAAAAAAATCTTTTTATTTAGACAAGTTCCTGTTACATTGCTCACGCTGGTCTCAAAATCTCAGGCTCAGTCCTTTTGAAGATCTGGGACTATAGGCATGTGCTGAAAAGGGAATTCTTGTACATTGTTGATAAAAATATAGATTGATACAGCCATTATGAAAAATAGTGTGGAAGTCTCTAAGGAAATTAAAAAATAGAACTACCATATGTGTTAGGGTCAGATATACAGTGTCCCCCGAAGACCTCAGGGTTGGTGTAGTTAAGTCATGAGGGTTATAAACTTATCAGTAGATAAGTTAATTAGGCCAGGAGGCTATGCCTGGAGAAAGTGGGTCCCTGGGGGTGTGGCCTTAGGGATTTTGTGCTTGTGTCTTTGAATCCTCTTGCTTGGTAGCTATCATTTTCTTCCAGTCTCCATGATGTGAGAACAGATCCCTACACTCCCCCTTTCTCTGCTTCCAGCCTCCATGATATGAGAGTATAGTTTTGTGCCCTCTTCCTGCTTCCCACCATCATGTTCTGAGCTTCAGACCCCGACCTCACAGGGACCGAACCCAGAATCCCCAGAAAACTGTAAGCAAATGAATCTTCCTTTTCTCAAGTTGTGTGGTCAGATACTTTGGATTATAGCAGTGAGAATATTGATTGAGGCAGAAATTGGTACCTGACAAGTGTGGTCACTGCTATATCTACATCTGCCCATGTATTTTGTGAGTTTTTGGAACTGGTTTGTGAGCAAACATTAGAAAGGCCAGAATGTGACTAGAAAGGCAGGTGATAGAGACAGTGCTCAGGAGATTTCAAAGGGCAAAGAGGACTTCATAAGAAAATAGAGTAGAGGCCACATGTGTGACATTCCAGCAAAGAACTTATTGGCATTTTGCCTCTGTCCTAAAACTTTGTGTGATATTGATGTCCACATTCAGCAAAATGTACATCAAATTTCAGGAGCAGAAAACAAAGCAAAGAGACTTTGTAGATTTGCAGTTTGGTCAGAAAGGTATGTGTAAAGCTGGGCTGGGAGAGGTGGTACTTTGAAAGAAAGTAAAGTGGCTGAAATGAGGTTGAAAACTTTGATTAAGAATAAAGAAAGGAATGTGGTCCAGGCAGTTCAAATCCAAGTGCAGAACCAGGTACACAAGGGCCTAGTGGTGGTGCCCTATGATTGAAACTGACCCAGTAGCAGTGATTGAAAAGGGCATGAGTACATTTCCTGCTGGCTGTCTATTTTAGTGGTCATGGTCATGTAATGCTGGTTTTGATGGAAAAAAGGGGTCATAGAGGCTTCCCCCCCCAGATTTCAAATAAAGGCCTGGGAAGCCAGGCAATGTGTGGAAGGGTTGGAATAGAAACTTATAACTAGATTCTAACATTTATGTGGAAATGTAAAAAAAAAATTAAAATAGCCAAAACAATTGTGTAAATATAGGACAAAATAAAAGATCTTATACTATGTGATTCCTAGACAGTATAAAGCTGCAGTTACCAAGAAAGAGTAGTAGTAGTGTCAGGATAGTCAAAAAGATCAATAGAACAGAAGAGTAATTCCAGGAGACCTTCCCATATATGATTATTTTATTTTTGTAATAGATTCTAATATAAATCAAAAGGGAAAACAATAGTTTTTTTTTTCTGTTAATAATGCTGAAAATTAGCTGGGCGTGGTGGCGCATGCTTGTAATCCCAGCATTTGGGAGACTGAAACCAGAGGATCCGGGTTCGCGGTCAGCCTCGGCTACTTAGTGAGGCACTCCGCAACTTAGCGAGACCCTGTTTCAAAATAAAGAATAAAAAATAGGGTTGGGGGTGTAGCTCGGAGGTAGAATGCCCCTGAGTTCAATCTCCAGTGCCGGAAAAAAAAATACTGAAAATTTATGTACATTTTGGAAAAGTAATTAACTATAATCTTACCTATCTCATACATACTAAAAAATTCCACAAAATGGATCAGATATAACCTCTTCAACATGCAAAACCATCATATAATATGGACTACCCTTGTCTATGACCAGATTTAACAACTCTCATCAAAAAGAGAAAATAGTGAACTTGTAACTTCTGGGGTCAGGCTATAAGATGTATGATATCTTTCTTTCTTTTTTTTTTCTCTAAAGAAGTTCTTGAATATGTTTACCATAGTATTAGGATTCCCAGGTCACATGGGGGAGGCCACCTGCAAATGCTCTTGTCCAAAACTCAACCTATGATTTCAGCTGATAGACAATACCCACCACTAAGCATGTAAGTGAATGAGCCTTTGGTTTAGCCTGCAGCCTTTCAACTGCCCCCAGGAAATGCTGAGTGGAGCAGAGTCAAGCAGTGTTTGCCAAGCTCAGCTTGAATTGTAGATTTATGAGCCAAATAAATCTATTCGTTGTTTTAAGCCACTGAATTATAGTATGTTTTGTTATGCAGCATTAGACAACAAGAACAATGTGAAAACTAAATTATAAAACATTAAAAGAATACAAAACAGGAAACAAATATTCATGGTGTTAGGTAAAAAATTTCAGGCACTGAAAGCACAAGCCATTAAAACTTGGTAAATTATTTTTCAACAAAGAACTTCTGCTATTCTGAAGACATCAAGAACATGAAAAGGCAAACTTTGCCATGCAAATATTTTACCAAGTATTGATACACAGAATATATAATTAACTTCCTTATGTCAATAATGTGAGGAAAAAACAATATAGTTAAATATGGGCAATTGATTTATACAGATATTTTATAAAAGAAGATATTCAGTGTCATTAATGAGTAATTAGAAAACTGAGATCTTACTAGAATTGTTTGAAATTAAATGGGCTGACAATACCAAAAGTTAAGTAATATATGAAGTGGCTGGAATTCTTATATATTGTTAGTGAAAATGGAAAATTTTGCAACTCCTTTGGAAAATCGTTTAATTTTTCATATGGTTGTACAGCTCCTTTGTAAAGCAGTTTGGTAGTTTTTTCACAATGTTTAAGTAACCATTTTCTGAAAGATTCAGTAATATCATTCTTGCAAATTTTCCCCAAGGAAAGGATATCATATACCCAGGACATTCTTGTAGAACTTGGCTCTCGGCCATATAGGAAGAAGTATTCTAAATTCTGATTCTAGTACCCTTCATTGAATAAGAATTAAAATAAGATTTACTATTCCTTTTTTTTCTTTTCTTGAAGAATATACCCAGGAGGTCTCACTGTCATGGGCTCGTTGCTGTACTTCCCTTACTATATACTAAGCATATGGTCCAATGCCTGTATGGGATTATATGGCTGTGGATCAGGCATTCCATAAACAATTGGAGGGTGGTAGTGATATAAGCAATATAGAGAAAGCAAGGATATAATAAATATTTAAGTTGTATCCAGGGATTATTACTGGCAAAGTTGTGGAACATTCATTTGGCTATGCTTCTTTATGTGCTCAGTATTCCTAATCTGGTCAGGATGCCAATGAGACCAGACTGCTCCCAGAGTCAGATTTTTCAAATACTTTTCATCTGGGAATTTTAAAATTATGTAAAATTATCTGTCTCCCATCTTCTTCCACATCTCCTTCTTTGGTGGCCTGATTTCAGATAGCTGTTACTGAGGAAGGATATCTGATAAGTTTTAGACTAAGTGTAAATGATGACAAAGTTGTAAATGTGTTACCTTTCTAGGAGTGTTTGCCTTATAATCAACTAAGAATGCCACAACATCTTTTTAATGTCAATGACTCACATAATCTTAGCATGTTTCATAGATATTTAAAAAGTAAATTTTTATGTAGAGGGACTTCCATAAACTATCAATTTGCATCTAATATTCATTTTTTTCATATTTTAAGGCTATGCCTAGATATAGATAAATACAAATTTTCCCAGAATATGATACAGAAAAATATATCAATAGGATCAACTATTTTAACTTTGGCTTTTTAAAATGTAGAGAAAGCATTCTTTTCATTATCTATGAGGAATTGGTAAGGACAAACAAGAGAAGTGTTTTGTTTTCTCCAGAGAATGAACATCTACATATTAATAAAAATTTTATATGCTTTTCCAATAATGACCTGGAACAGAGTTTCCATCCCACATGACATAACTCTCTTGAGTATATCCCTATACTGTAAATACTGTAAATCTAACTTAAAGAATAATTTAAATAGTTCATGGACCAGAATTTTTGCAGAGAATTGTGAGAATCTCTTATAAAGGCTGTGCAAAAAATTAAAATCAATTCCAAATGTTTTATGTTTCACTTAGTGTTTATCTTGCATTTTTATTCATTAGTGAGAAGATATGGCTGTGCATATATAAAGAGTAGTTTCTTAAGTGTCTAACTTCTAAAATATCCTGTGTGCATTGTGACTGCTGACAGGTCAGTCTAATGACATTTTGAATTAGTTTTTGTTACATACTATTAGTAATGACTGCTCATTTACTTTCCATTAGTATGCAGTTAGGTATTTTATGTCTTCCATTATTAATATATATATATATATATATAATAATGTTTGCTTTTTATAGGGATAGAGATGATTCTCTCCTATCAGGGGGAAAAGTATAAATGACTGTTCCAGTAAAGTGGGAATTAAGGTAAAGTTGAAATTTTGTCTGGTTTTAGAAAATTTGAGGAAAAGAAATAGTCATGTTCAGTTAAGAAGTTTTTTATGTGTAAGTTTGTAGGAAGAACCCAGGAAGCCAATACCTTCAAAAAGATTAGAAGAGTGCTGTGTGCTGTTTCTAGGTTGATAGCACATGAAAGCATCATTCAATATATGTGAAATATCTTTTCCCCAAGTCAATTCTTATTTTGGTGTTCTAGACTCACAACATATACTGGAACATACACCATGAATTTAAATTTTGTACTACTTTCTCCTTTTCACTACCTGTCAAATTTTTTATTCATCTCTTTCTCTTCATCAAGCTTCCTTTTTTTCATTCAAAGTTACAAGAATAACTATAAATAAATTCCCAGCCTATAATATTCTGGATTTCTGGCTGGCATTTTACTAATCTAGAATGATATTTCTGAAAGGCAAATTTAGTATGGTACTCATCCCATTAGAAATCATGGTATCATTTGAAAAACTTCAAATATTGATATGATGTCATATATAACACAAAGTAGTTATATTAAAGTTGTTTAAATGAAATATGCATATAACATCTGAACAAGGATAAAATATTACAAAAAAAGTAACCTTAGATGCCCAAAGAAGTTGACTTTACTTAAGGTGATGGGGGGGGGACACCTTAGTGCACATGATGTACTTTCACAAACATATCAAAGTCACTAAACTGAACATGAGAAGGAGGGAGGAGGAAGGGAATGGTGAGGGAATTGGGAAGGGTTAAATGAGAGATGTGCGCATGTATATTTCTATCAGCTTGTACATAACAAAGATATATGATTACAATGCACCAATTTTTAAAAAATTACAAAAAAGTAAACTAACACAGATTTGCAAAATAACTAAAGAGAACGTCTACATATAAAATATAGTCATGGAATTAAAACATAAAAATATAGCTATTGGAGAGGTAAAACAGCAAAGTAGAACTTGCTGAAGAGGGAATTGTTAAATTAGAAGTTGGAGATTAAAATATTATCTAGAACGTTACATTGAAGGAGAAAATATGAAAATTTACAATATGCAGAAGAGAAAGGGAAGTCGTAATGTTTTGTGTAACACAGTTAACAATATAACCCTATATTTAGCAATTAGAACATATACATTTGTACTAATAATACATAGAATACTTATAAAATTAGCTATATGTTAGGTTCATAAGGCAAAGCTCACGATGTTAAGGAATTGGTTTCATAAAGATCACTTTTTGACCACAGTATAATTTTAGAAATCCATAAAAATTATTAAAATAAATTTGATTAATTCAAAACACAGTTTCAATACCCCATGAGTAAAAGAATAAAAAATAGAAAATGTTTGCAACTAAATGATAATGGGAATACTATTTATGAAAATTAGTGAAGTATTGGCAAGGTATATGTAATTTATAAGTTTTGCGTATAGAAGAGCAAATGAAAAGAATGTGGAAAGAAGAAATGAAGGTAGGAAATGACATTGCAAGATGGCCAAAAAATAGTCAAACACTACCAATTGTGGTTCAACTTATGTAGAGACAATTATCAAAGACTAAAGTAGAACCTTTGGAAATTTAAATGCTTAGAAAAGAGAATGGTTAATTGGAGGAGGCATCTCAGTGAAACACCTCTCCTCAGGCGCTGTGAACTTGAATCAAATCTGCCATAAAAGCAGCTTCTTGATGGAAGAAAAAAGTGAGCAAAGTAACAAAAACTGAAGTGCAGCTGAACAGAACCCAGAAAGCTTACTAGGGAGAGCAAAGGAGCCTGTGTGCTAGGCAGCATTGCATGCCGTGAAGCGGCGGCTGCCATTGAGCTGGCTGTCTGACCCCGAAGAGCATCTACTAGCACTGAGACATCTAACAACCTCCTGCATGCATACCTAGTGACCAGATGTGGAGTAAGTGACTCCAGAACTCAACACCCTAATCAGGTGGCATATCCCCTCATGTTCGACAGTGATTGGAAAGCCTGGGATGACCAGCTTAAGCCCCACTGGAGACATTCCAGCTTATCTCTCCCACAGAGCCCAAACAGCACTCAATTGTGTAGCAGAGCTTGAATCAAAACTGCCACAAAAGAAGCTTCTTGACAGAAGGGGAAAAAGCAGCAAAAAAGTGAACAAAGTAATGAAAACTGAAGTGTAGCTGAACAGAAACCAGAAAGCAGACCACAGAAAGCAAAGAAGATGGTGCATGTGGCAGTGGCGCACACCACAGAACGGTGGCCTCCATTGAGCTGGCCGCCAATGCAGGGGTCTACTAGCAGTGAGACATCTAATGACCTCCTGCATACCCAGCAACCAGACATGGAGTAAGCAACTGCAGAACTCCACACCCTAATCAGGCGGCATATCTCCGCACCATCAACAGTGACCACAAACACCTGGGACAGCCAGCTTAAGTCTGTGGCGAGGAAACACCAGCTTACCTCTTCCTCCAGAGCCAGAGCAGCATGGAACTGTAAGTTAACTGCTCTCTCAGGGGGTCCCTGTGCAAAGAACAAACTTGGTCACCTGCCCTTCTAGCAATTGGATAAGAGCAGAAGCATGGGAAGGACCCAGAGCACACAGGGCATAGAGACCTTACAGGCACCCTGAAAAATGCTTTTAGACTGTACTCCCACCACCAGCAAAGGCAGATGGGGGAGGGGGAGAGAGAGAGAGAGAGAGAGAGAGAGAGAGAGAGAGAGAGAGAGGCAGACAGGGACTGTGGAAAGCATAGAGCCTCCTGCTTACACTGGGTCCAGATCTAGTGATACCCCCTTCCTACATAGATAAGAGCAGCACAGGGACAGGCCCTATGGAGAGCTCAGAGACACAAGCTTGTAGCGGGAGAGGCACCAGTGAAACTCCCTACCTGCATTGACAGAAAGAGCAAAGAAGATTGCCTGAAACATGCTTGAAAATCTAATATAGTAGGCAGACGTTTAAAAGCTGAAAATATTCATGAAGATCCAACAGGACTGCAGAGGCCAACTAGGCTTGCAGGATTTTTGTTTTTGTTGTTGTTTTGTTTCTTTTTGTTTTGTGTGTTTTTTGTATTTTGCTTTGTTTTTACTCTGTTTTTGTTTTGTATTTCTTTGTTTTATTTGTTTGGATGACTGGTTGCTTTGTTATTTTTTGCTCAGTTTCTTGACTCTCTTCCTCATCCATCTTTTACAAGCTTTCTCACTCTCTCCTATCTATATTCTTCTCCTCAACACTTTTTTCTCTTTTCTTTTTCCTTTCTCCCTGTCTCATATCAAGACCACTTCATACCACTACACCTAAATACTCTACATTGACTACTAGAATCCTCCAACATATCCACTATCTCTAATCTTTACCATATATCACCTCAACACACTCAAACCCTTATTCCACTGAACCATACCTTCTACTTTACCCTATTATTGCATTCATTGCTGTGACTTCTCACCCAGCCTTCACCAGTGAACCTTGTATATGCCAGCAGACACCTCTAAATCCCTACTGAAGAGCTTGGACCAGAGAGGTGAACCACCAGAAGGGACTGACAAACCCTAAGGATAAACTCACCTCTGCTGATAGAAGGAATAGCTCAACACATCCCACATCAAGGCCTAAAAACAAAGAGACCACAACCTGTCCCACTCACACCTCTGAGACGAATCTCCACAACAGAAGCAACAAACAGACCTTAGAAATCAACACCTGAAACCAAGCAATGACACCATTACAGTGGGCAGAAAAAGCCCTACAGTAATTGCAACTTAGTACAAGATACTATTCACAGAGTGAAAATAAAAATAAGAAACCCATAAATTGAGAGAAAGTTTGCAAGAACAGCAAAGATATAAATTTAAGAACAGACAGGGAAACCATGGGAAGGAAAGTAGCAAAGAAACGAGCCACCACAACTCCACAATAACAGAACTCACCAACACAGAATGACAGAGATTACCTGAAGAACAATTCAGATCTTTAATAGTATAAAAGATAAAAGATTTCTGGAAAGAATGCAGAGACAACTGGAAAGAAATAAAGGAACAAATTAATAATCTGACACCCTGAACAGGCACCAAAAAGAAGCATGGAGGAAAATGAAAAATGCAATAACTGAAGCGAAGGCATCAATACAAACTATAAACAGTAGATTAGACCACATGGGAAATAGAATATCACTCATGGAAAAAGACCATTACAAAAATGAATTCATAGTACATAATCTAGAAAAAATTCAACAGTATGAATTGGACATTGACAATATCTGGGCCAATCTTAAAAGAGCTAACCTAAGAATAATAGGCATATAAGAGGGAATAGAAGTTGAAACTAATGGAATAAACCATCTTTTCAAAGAAATAATGTCAGAGAAATTTCCAAACATAGAAAAAGAAGTAGACAAGAACAAAGAAGAGGTTCACCATGCCACATAATAATCAAATTGACTAATGTTGAAGCCAAGGAGAGAATCATAAAGACAACAAAAGTAAAAGACCAAGTGACTTTTAGAGGCAAACCAATAAGAATCACTCCACACCTCCCAAACCAAGTCATGAAAGCCAGGACAGGCTGGAGCAATGTATTCCAAACTCTGAAAAAAATAACTTGCAGCCAAGAGTCTCCTACCCAGCAAAACTCTCTCTCTAAATTGATAGGGAAATAAAAACCTTCTATGACAAACAGAAAATGAAATCATATATGTCTTCCAAACAAGCACTAGAGAAAATACTCAAAGAAATTAACTACAAAGAAGAACTAACAAGTAAATGTCAGAACCAGAGAAACAATAATTTCCAGGAAGCAAACAACTAAGCAAAGAAGAAGAAACACTACCTCAAACAGAAATCAAAACTCAAAATGTTAGGAATTAAAAATCATCTCTCAATAATCACATTGAATATAAATGGCCTCAACTCCCCAAGAAAAAGACACAAGGTGGCAAAATGGATTAAAATTCAGAATCCATTTGCATGCTTCCTGCAAGAAACACATCTTACAAACAAAGATTCCCACAAACTAAAGTTGAAGGGCTGGAGTAAGGTAATCCATGCCAATGGAACGTGAAGACAAGCAGGAGTAGCAACTATGATATCAGATAAATTAGACTTCAAGCCTAAGCTTATCAGAAGAGACAAAGCAGGTCACTTTTTACTAGAAAAAGGAACAATACAGCAAGAGGAAATAACAATTGTCAACATCTATGCCCCAAACATAGGTGAGGCCACTTTCATAAAACAAAATCTTCATGATATAAAGTCACACATATATCCCAATATAATAATGCTTGGAGACTTCAATACTCCTCTCACATCACTAGATCAATCTTCTAAACAAAAGGTCAATAAAGATGCCTCAACCCTAAAGAATACCATAAACCAAATGGACCTATTAGACACATACAGAATATTTCACCCAACTACAGCTGAGTTGACATTTTTCTCAGCTGCACATGGAATCTTCTCCAAAACAGACCACATTCTGAGCCACAAAGAGAGCACTAGAAAATTCAAAAAATGTGACATAATTCCCTGCATCTTTTAGACCACAATGGAGTGAAACTAGAAATCAATGCTAAGAAGACCCAGAGTAACCATGTAAAGATATGGAGACTGAACACCACACTGCTGAACAAGGAATGGGTCATAGAAGAAAGGGAGAAATTAAAAAATTCCTAGAAACCAATGAAAACAGAGACACAACATATCAAAACCTCTGGGACACCTAAAAGAAAAATTTATAGCACTCAGTGCCCACATAAGAAGAACAGAAAATCACCAAATAAATAACCTAATGACACAGCTCAAAACCCTTGAAAAACAAGAACAGTCCAACCCCAAAGCCAGTAGAAGACAGGAAATTATGAAAATCAGAAATTAATGAAATAGAGAATAAAAAAAAATATACAGAAAATCAACAAAACCAAAAGCTGGTTTCTTGAAAAAATAAACAAGATTGATAGACCATTGGCCAACCTAACCAAAAGAAAGAGAATCAACCCAAACCAAAATAAGAGATGAAAAAGGTGATATTACCACCGACAGTATGGAAATAAAGAGGATAGTCAGAAACTATTTTGAAAAACTATACTCCAACAATATGGAAAATCTAGAAGAAACTGAGAAATTTCTAGATACATATAACCTTCCTAAATTGAGTCAAGAGGATATAGAAATCTTAAATTAACCAATAGTAATCAAAGAGATAGAAACAGCAACAAAGAGTTTATCATCAAACAAAAGCCCAGGGCCAGATGGTTTCCCAAGTGAATTTTATAAAACATTTATAGAAGAGCTAATCCCAATAATCCTCAAACTCTTCCATGAATTAAAAAGAAACAGGACCCTCTCAAACACATTCTATGAAGCCAACATCACATTAATACCAAAGCCAAATAAAGACAGCTCAAGAAAAGACTTGAGCTATAAACTATAGGCTTATATCATGATGAACTTAGATGCAAAATTGCTAAAGAAAATACTAGCAATGCGCATTCAAAACCACGTCAAGAAAATTATACACCATGACCAACTGGGTTCATCCCAGGGATGCAAGGCTGGCTCAATATATGAAAAACAATTCATGTAATTTACCACATAAACAGAATCAAAGACAAAAATCACATGATCATCTCAATTGATGCTGAAAAAGCATTTGACAAGATCCAATGCCCATTCATGCTAAATGCACTGCAGAAAATCGGAATAGAAGGAATGTACCTCAACATCATAGAGGCAATATACAATAGGCCCACAGCCAATATATTAAATGGGGAATACCTGCAAGAGATCCCACTAAAAACAGGAATAAGACAAGGATGTCCATTATCACATCTTCTGTTCAATACAGTACTTGAGACTCTTGCCAGAGCAATAAGGCAAGAGAAGGAAATCAAAGGTGTAAAAACGAATAAAAGGGAAAAGGGAACAAATAACGAAAACTATCCCTTTTTTGCAGATGACAAGATAATATACTTAGAAGACCCAACAAAATCAGCCAAAAAACTTATAGAACTGATCAAAGAATTCAGCAAAGTGGATACAAAATCAATCTTAAAAAATCAGAAGCTTTTCTATATGCCAACCATAAATCCACCGAAAAAGAAATTCAGAAAACAATTCCACTCACAATAGCACCCGGGAAAATAAAATACTTAGGGATAAACCTAACCAAAGAGTAAAAAACCTCTATAAGGAAAACTATAAAAAGTTGAAAAAAAAATCGATGAAGACCTTAGATGATTGAAAAATCTTCCATGCTCTTGGATAGGCAGAATAAATACCATCAAAATGGCCATCCTCCCAAAACTGATCTACAGATTCAATGCAATACTCATGAGAATACCAAGGTCACTCCTCACAGACATAGAAAAATCAGTCCTTAAAGTCATTTGGAACAATAAAAAGCCCAGAATAACCAAAGTAATTCTTAGCAACAAGAACCATGTAGACGGCATCACAATACCTGACTTCAAACTCTACTACAAAGCCACAGTAATAAAAAACAGCATGGTATTGGCACAAAAACAGACACATAGACCAATGGAGCAGAATAGAAGACTCAAAAACAGACCCACAGCCTTACATTCAACTGACTTTTGACAAAGGAGCCAAAAACACACACTGGAAAAAAAGATAGCCTCTTTAACAAGTGGTGTTGGCCAAACTGGTTAACCATATGCAGGAAAATGGAAATAAATCCCACTTTCTCACCTGGCACAAGAGCAAACTCAAGGTGGATCAAAGACCTGGAAGTTAGGCCAGAGACCTTGCAGCTACTTGAAGAGGGCATAGACCCAATCCTTCTATACATAGGCACAGGTAAAGACTTTCTCAAGAAGACCCATAAGGCACAAGTAACTCAAAGGAAGATCAATACATGGGATTGCATTAAACTGAAGAGCTTCTGTGAAGCAAATGAAACTATCAAGAACCTCAACAGAGAGCCCACAGAGTGGGAGAAAATTTTTGTCAATTACTCTTCTGATAGAGGACTAATATTTAGGATATACAGAGAACTCAAGAAACTCACAGCTAAGAAAACAAATAACCCAATGAAAAAATGGGCAAAGGATTTAAATAGATACTTCACAAAAGAAGAAATACAAATGGCCAATAAATGTATGAGGAAATGTATACGCAACCTCATTAGCAATAAGAGAGATGCAAATCAAAAACTACCTGAAATTTCATGTAACCCCAATCAGAATGGCAATCATCAAAAACATGAACAACAACCAATGCTGGTGAGGGTGTTGAGAAGTGGGAACCCTAATACATTGTTGGTAGGATTGTAAGTTAGTGCAATCATGAATGGGAATGAACCTACCATATGATCCAGCAATACCACTTTGGGTATCTACCCAAAAGAATGGAAGCCAAACTATCAGACCAACATATGTGTATCTATGTTTATAGCTGCACGATTCACAATTGCTAAACTATGGAACCATCCAAGATGCCCATCGACAGATGAATGGATTACAAAACTATGGGATATGTACACAATGGAATTTTACTCAGCTATAAAGAGGAACAAAATCATGTCATTTGTAGGGAAATGGATGCAACTGAAAAACATTATGTTAAGTGAGATTAATCAGTCACAAAAAGTAAAAAAGTGTATGTTCTCCCTAATATGCGGATGCTAGGGAGAAAATGGGGCATAAAAGGGACTCCAGATGAAGAAGGAGAAACCTTAGATGAGCAAAGATGTTGACTTAACTGAAGGTGATGTGGAAGGGTGGGGGGCACCCTAATACACCTGATGTACATTCAAAACCATATGAAAGTCAATCACTAAACTGAACCTGAGAAGGAGGAAGGGGGAGGGAGTGGGGCAGGAATTGGGGAAAGGTTAAATGAGAAATGTGTGCATGTGTGGCTTTACCAGCTTGTAACTAACAAAGATGTATGATTACAATGCACCAAATAAATAAATAAATAAATAAATAAATAAATAAATAAATAAATAAATTAATTAATTTAAAAAGAAAAGAGAATGGTTATTGGTATGAATAAAGTAAACCTGGAAAACTCTTTTTTCACCATTTACCCTTTCTTTTGAAATTGAGAAATTTACTTACATTTTATGATATTCAATTGTCTTTTTAAAATATTTTGATTTTAATTCAAGTGATCAAAAAATTAAAGAATAGACAACATAAAAATAGAATGCCCACCCTAGAAATGGAACCAATATCATAATTTATAGGAGACTTTTAAAAAGTTTGTTTAGGTCTTCTCAATATAAAGGAAGGAATAAACTCATCTAAAATGTTAATAAAACTTAGGAGACATAAATTAAGAAACAAGTAGATAGTCTCATTCATGCCCTTAAATTTTCTTAATAAATAAACATGATTGGTATTTACCTTGTATCATGTAAAAATCTAATGGAATATGTAATAACATGTGACACATAATTTGTCATGTATACTTCGTTCCCTTCTATATTTTTTTCCCCTTTCATACTGGGCGTTGAACTAGCTCATTCTGTCTCTGAGCTACACCCCTAGTCCTTTTAAAAAAATTTTTGAAACAGGGTTGCTAACATGCTGAGGGTCTTGCTAAGTTGCTGAGACTGGCCTTGAACCTGAAATCCTCCTTTCTCAGACTCCCAAGTACTAGGATTATAGTCAAGGGTCACCTTGCCTGACCCTTCTTTTCTTTTTAAAGTACAGGATAGCATTAATTTATTTATCCATTCTCTCAATAAGCAGAATCATCTGTTAGGCTTTACTTCTTACACTATTTTTAAAAATACTGTATTTAAACCCATTTTTATAGGAGATCCTCAAAGAAAATGTGGATATAGATGATTTGGCCAACACAGATCATATTATAATTAAGATAATTATATTCAATTCGCTTTTATTTCTAAGAAGCATAATTGCCAATCTAGCAATGAGGTGTCCTCTTGTAGCATTTTTGTATGGATGAAAAGGAAATAAAAGAGAAAATACATAGCAAAAAAAAAAAAAAAATCCTAATATGAACTTAAATCATAATGAATCAGAATCTAATTTTGTGCCAATTGAATAGGCTTCCTCCTTTCTTCATTGGGTAGTGCTCCACGTGTCTCCAATTTTAAACAAAGCCACTCCCAATGGGAGCTGTACCTCAAAAAAGCCGGAGAAAGGGCTGGGTGTCAGCGTCTTGTCTTCAGCAGATTTAAAATATATTCACTCTGACAGGATCTTGAACACCTGCAGTTATTCCAAAGGAATTTTGATCCAACAATTCACATAATTTATCATCTACAGATGCCAAAAATTCCTTGAAAAACTGTGCTGTAGTTAGCAAAGAAAAAATAAAATAAAAAATATATATGATGGTGAGTGGCAGTATTTTCACATAGGATGTTCTTGCAGGAATCATTAAATTCTTAGGGTTTTTTATTTTTTTCCTGCTTAATCTTTGTTTCTTCATAGTTGAGACATTGGTGATTTGGTTTAACTATTGTATGCTTACAATGAACACATACAAAGACACTATTCTTTCAGGGGATTGGGGTTTTCAGTTTTACTCTGGGAATCTCATTGTAATTTTGAGAAATTCCAAGATTTTTCTGTTAATAAAAGTTCCACTGAGCTGGGCGTGGTGGTGCATGCTTGTAATCCCAGCATTCGGGAGGCTGAGACCGGAGGATCCGGGTTCGCGGCCAGCCTCAGCTACCTAGTGAGGCACTCCGCAACTTAGTGAGACTCGGTTTCAAAATAAAGAATAAAAAATAGGGCTGGGGGTATAGCTCGGAGGTAGAATGCCCCTGAGTTCAATCCCCAGTACCACAAAAAAAAAAAAAAGTTCCACTGAGATTTGAAAATATTTAATTAATAGAAGTTTTTAATCAGAAAGAATGAGGATTTGTATTCTTTACAATCCCTGTCATAAAATAAATGTATCTCCATTGAAGGCTCTGGGCAAGCTAGGGAAGAAAGTATACTGTGATTCCCTTTGTGAAAACAGTCAGAGGTGCTGGGGGGTGGGCTGAAAGAAAAAGGAACATTGCCATTCTCAGTTTGTGGATTATCATCCGGAACCAGGTTTGATTGTGAGAAGCTAGGGAACTAAAGAATCCATTTTGCATTCAGAACAAGTAAGGAGAATTACTTCTTACACAAACAGAGGGATGTTTAAAGTAGAGTTTATCAGACTAAGTCTATTAAAAGGCTCTGTGTCATTGCTAGAGGAAAAGTTAATAAGAAAACGTGCTTTAGAGAGCCCAAGATTGCATCTGAGTGAAACACCTCGCAGGCACTGTGAGCTCAAATCAAATCTACCATAAAAGCAACTTCTTGATGGAAGAAAAAAAAGCAACAAAAAAGCCAACAAAGCAATGAAAATTGAACTACACCTAAAGAGACCCCAGAAAGCTGACCAGGGAGAGCAAAGGAGCCCATCTGTGCGGCAGTGGTGCCATGCCTCAGAGCGGTGGTGGCCATTAAGCCACCGGCACAGGGATCCATTAACACGGAGATGTCTAGCTACCTCCTGGGTACCCAGCGAGCAGACGTGGAGTAAGCGACTCCAGAACTCCACATCCTAACCAGGTGGAGGATCCCCGCACCTTCCACATGACCAGAACATGTAGTATGACCAGCGAAAGCCCCCATGGGACCACCCCAGCTCACCTCTCCCTCCAGAGCCAGAGTGGCGATCAACTGCAGAGCTTGAATCAAAATTGCCACAAAAGCAGCCTTTTGACAGAAGGAAAGAAAAGCAAAGCAGCAAAAAAAGTGAGTAAACCAACAAAAGCTGCTGAACAAAACCCAGGGAGAACAAAGGAGCCAGGGCACATGGCAGTGGCGCCACTGTTGCGTGCCATGAACATTTTGCCTGCCTCCATCTTGCCAGCCACAATTTTGACAGTCCCCAAGAGCAGCGTCTACTAGCACCAAGACTTCCAACAACCTCCTGCACACCCAACAACCAGAAGTGGAATAAGCGACTACAGATTTATACACTCTAGTCAGGTGGCATACACCTGCAGGATCAACAGTGATCAAGAACACCTGGGACAGCCATCTTAAGCCTCTGGCAAGGACACCCCAGATCATGCCTACCAGTGGAACCAGAGCATCAGGGATCTGTAAATTAAATTGCACCCCTGGGGTGCAGGGGCTCCTATACAAAGCACATACTCAGTCACCTGCCCTTCAAGTGATTGGATAAGAGTAGAAGTGCAGGAGGGAACCAGTGCACACAGGGCATAAAGAACTCCCAGGCACCCTGGAAAATGCCCGGTATATAGATTGCACTCCCGCCACCAGCAAAGGCAGAGAGACAGATGCAGATAGGCTCTGTAGAGAGCTCAGAGACACAAGCTTGCAGTGGGAGAGGCATCAGCAGAACTCCCTGCCTGCACTGACATAGCAAATAAGAATACCAGAGACACATTCAAAAATTTAATAGAGTGAGCAGACATTTATAAGCTGAAAATATCCACACAGACCCAAAAGGGCTGCAGAGACAAGCTCAACTCTCTAATTACAAACTAGCAGGGTTTTTGTTTTTGTTTCTTGTTGTTGCTTTTTGGCTTTGGTGTTTGTGTGTGTGTGTATGTGTGTGTGTGTGTGTGTGTGTGTGTGTGTGTGTGTGTGTGTGTGTTATGTTTTAGTTATTTTTTCTGTTTTCATTTTGTATTGCTGTGATTTGTTTATGTTTGGATGATTGGTTGCCTTGTTATTTCTTGCTTAGTTTGTTGACTCTCCTCCTAATCCTTTTACAAGCTTCCCTCCCTCTCTCTCATCTGTATTCTTCTCCTCAACACTTTTTCTCTTCTCTTTTCTTCTTCCTTTTTTCCTTGCTCATATCAAGACCATCTCATACTACCACACCTAAAACTCTACATTGACTACCAGAATCCCTTGACATATCCACTATCCCTAATCTTTACAAAATATCACCTCAACACACCCAACCTCTTATTCCACTGGACCGTACCCTCTACTTTACCCTATTCTTGCATTCATCACTGTGACTTCTCACCCAACCTTTACCACTGAACACAACCAGTCCCTGTATATACCAGCAGACACCCCTAACCCCCCCCACTGCAGAGATTGGATGAGAAAGCTTGCAAGAGCAGCAAAGATATAAATCTAAGAACAGGGAAACCATGGAAAGGAAAAATAATAAAGAAACAATGAGCCACTACAACCCCTCAATAACAGATCTCACCAATCCAGAATGGCAGAGATTACCAGAATAACAATGCAGACCTTTAATACTAGAATCAACACAAAATTTTTGGAAAGAATGCAGGGAGAGTTGGAAAGAAATGAACAAATAGACAAAGAATCTGACACCATGAACAGGAACCAAAGAGAAGAATTGAAGGAAGTGAAAGATGCAATAACTGAGTGAAGGCATCAATACAAACTATAAACAGTAGATTAGACCAATGAAAAATAGACTATCGCTCTTAGAAGATGGCCATTCCAAAAATGAGTACATAGTACATAACTTAGAAAAAAAAATTTAACAGTATGAATTGGACATTGATGAGATTTGGGCCAATTTAAAAAGGGCTAACCTAAGAATAATAGGCATAGAAGAGGGATTAGAAGTTAAAACTTATGGAATAAACAATCTTTTCAAAGAAGTAATATCAGAGAATTTTCCAAAATAGAAAGATAAATTGACACACAGGTACAGGAAACATATAGAACTCTTTCGAGACAGGACCAAAGAAGAGGTTCACCATATCACATAACAATCAAGTTGACTAATGTATAGGCTAAGGAGACAATTCTAAAGGCAACAGAAGTAAAAGACCAAGTGACATTTAGAGGAAAACCAGTTAGAATCACTCCAGACCTCCCAAATCAAGTCATGAAAGCCAGGAGGGGCTGGAGTAACATATTCCAAACTCTGAAAAAAATAACTTGCAGCCAAGATTCTCATACCCAGCAAAACACTCTCTCAAAATTGACGGGAATATAAAAATCTTTCATGACAAACAAAACGGTCTAACCCCAAAGCTAGTAGAAGACAGGAAATCATGAAAATCAGAGCAGAAATTAATGAAGTAGAGAATAAAAAACAATACAGAAAATCAACAAAACCAAAGCTGGTTTCTTGAAAAAATAAACAAGATAGATAAACTACTATTGGCCAACCTAACCAAAAGAAAGAGAGAATCAACCCAAATTACCAAAATAAGAGATGAAAAAGGGGATATTACCACCGACAGTGTGGAAATCCAGAGGATCATCAGAAATTATTTTGAAAAACTGTGCTCCAACAAAATGGAAAATCTAGAAGAAACTGACAAATTTCTAGCCACATATAACCTTCCTAAAATGAGTCAAGAAGATATAGAAAACTTAAACTGACCAATAACAATCAAAGAGATAGAAACAGCAATAAAGAGTTTACCATAAAACAAAAGCCCAGGGCCAGATGGTTTTCCAAGTGAATTTTATAAAACATTTATAGGAGAGCTAATCTCAATACTCCTCAAAATATTCTGGGAAATAGAGAGAAACAAGACCCTCCCAAACACATTCTATGAAGCCAACATCACATTAATACCAAAGCCAAATAAAGACAGCTCAAGAAAAGAAAACTATAGGCCTATATCACTGATTAATGTAGATGCAAAACTGCTAAACAAGATACTAGCAATGTGCATCCAAAACCACATCAAGAAAATTATATACCATGATCAATTCTCGTTCATCCCAGGAATGGAAGGCTGGTTCAACATATGGAAAACAATCCATGTAATTCACCACATAAACAGAATCAAAGACAAAAATCACATGATCATCTCAATTGATGCTGAAAAAGCATTTGACAAGATCCAATGCCCATTCATGCTAAATGCACTGCAGAGAATTGGAATAGAAGGAACATACCTCAAAATCATAGAGACATATATAATAGGTGCACAGCCAACATCACATTAAATGGAGAAAAACTGCAAGAGTTCCCATTAAAAACAGGAACAAGACAAGGATGTCCATTATCACCTCTTCTGTTCAATATAGTACTTGAGACTCTAGCCAGAGCAATAAGACAAGAGAAGGAAATCAAAAGGTAAAAATAGGGAAAGAAGAACTAAAACTATCCCCTTTTTGCAGATGACATTATATTATACTTAGAAGACCCAACAAAGTCAGCCAAAAAACTTATAGAACTGATCAACAAATTCTGCAAAGTGTCTGGATACAAAATCAATCTTAAAAAATCAGAAACTTTCCTGTATGCCAACCATAAATCCACTGAAAAAGAAATTCAGAAAACAATTCCACTCACAATAGCATCCTGAAAAATAAAATACTTAGGGATAAACCTGACCAAAGAGGTAAAAGATCTCTTTAAGTAAAACCACAAAAAGTTGAAAAAAGAAATTCATGAAGACTTGAGAAGATGGAAAGATCTTTCATGCTCTTGGATAGGCAGAATAAATATCATCAAAATGGCCATCCTCCCAAAAGTGATCTACAGATTCAATGCAATACCCATGAAATTACCAAGGGCGCTCCTCACAGACATAAAAAAATCAGTCCTTAAATTTATCTGGAAAAAAAAAAGCCCAGGATAGCCAAAGTAGTTCTTAGTAACAAGAACCATGCAGGAGCTATCACAATACCTGACTTCAAACTCTACTACAAGACCACAGTAATAAAAACAGCATGGTATTGGCACAAAAACAGACACATAGACCAATGAAGCAGAATAGAAGATTCAGAAACAGACCCACGTGCTTACATTCAACTGACTTTTGACAAAGGAGCCAAAAACATACACTGGAAAAAAGATAGCCTCTTTAACAAATGGTATTGGCAAAACTGGTTAATCATATGAAGGAAAATGGAAATAAACCCCACTTTCTCACCCTGCACAAGAGTCAACTCAAGGTGGATCAAAGACCTGGAAGTCAGGACAGAGATCTTGCAGCTACTTGAAGAGGGCATAGGCCCAACACTTCAACACATAGGCACAGGTAAAAACTTTCTCAACAAGACCCCAAAAGTACAAGCAACTCAAAGGAAGATCAATACATGGGATTGCATTAAACTGAAGAGCTTCTGTGAAGCAAGGGAAACTATCAAGAACCTCAACAGAGAGCCCACAGAGTGGGAGAAAATTTTTGCCAGTCACTCTTCTATAGAGGTCTAATATCTAGGATATACAGAGAACTCAAGAAACTCACATGTAAGAATACAAATAACCCAATCCCAAAATGGGCAAAGGACCTAAATAGACACGTCACAAAAGAAGAAATACAAGTGGCCAATAAATGTATGAGGAAATGTTCAACCTCATTAGCAGAGAGATGCAAATCAAAATTACCCTGAGATTTCACCTAACACCAATCAGAATGGCAACCATCAAGAAGACAAACAACAGCAAATGCTGGCGAAACTGTGGAGAATTGGGAACCCTAATACACTGTTGGTAGGATTGTAAATTAGTGCAATCACTTTGGAAAACAGTATGTAAGATCCTCAGATGAATGGGAATGAACCTACCATATGACCCAGCAATACCACTTCTGGGTGTCTATCCAAAAGAATGGAAACCAAACTATCAGACCGATGCATGTGTATCTATGTTTATAGCTGCACAATTCACAATTGCCAAACTATGGAACCATCCAAGGTGTCCATAGACAGATGAATGGATTACAAAAGTATGGTTATATGTATACAATGGAATTTTACTCAGCCATAAAGAAGAACAAAATCATGTTATTTGTAGGGAAATGGATGCAACCGGAAAACATTATGTTAAGTGAGATTAGTCAGTCACAAAAAATAGAAAAGCATATATTTTCCGTAATATGTGGATGCTAGGGAGAAAATGGGGCATAAGAGGGACTCCAGATGAAAAAGGAGAAACCCTTGGTAAGCAAAGAAGTTGACTTAACTGATGAAGCAAAGAATTTTGACCTAATTTAAGGTGATGGGGAGTTGGGAGACACCCTAATGCACATGATGTATTTTTACAAATATATCAAAGTCAATCACTAAACTGAACTTGAGAAGGAGGAAGGGCAGGGGAGTTGGGTGGGAATTGTGGAAGGGGTTAAATGAAAAATGTGTGCCTATATCCCTTTATCAGCTTTTACCTAACAAAGATGCATGATTACAATGCACCAGTTAATTAAAAAAAGCAATTGAAAAAAACAAAACAAAAATGAAAACAAAAAAGAAATGTCAAATAAAAATTGCTTTAAAACCTAAAAAAAACCTAAAAATTAAAAAAAAATAAAAAAAGAAAATCTGCTTTAAATGTTCATTTTTTTTAAGCTTGGCATGGTGACACACCTGTAATCTCAGTACTTGGGAGGCTTAGAAAGAAGAATTGCAGATTCAAAGCCAGCCTCAGCAACTTAGTGAGACCCTGTTTCAAAACGAAAAATAAATTAGGCTGAGGGTGTAGCTCAGAGGTAGAATATCCCAGGTTCAATCACCAGTACCCCCTCCACCTGCCACAAGTTCATTTCTTCACAAATTATTTGACAAATATCTTTGTAGTAAGCATAAATTACCTATATTAAATAGAAAGGAGTTATTTGCTATCATCAAAATATACATCTGTAATCTCAATACTTGGGAGGCTGAGACAGGAGGATCTTAGGTTCAAGACTAGCCTCAGCAACTTAACAAGGCCCTCAGCAACTTAGTGAGACCTTGTTTCAAATTAAAAAGTAAAATTGGGCTTGGGGTGCACCTTGGAGATAGATATCTCCTGGGTTCCATCCCCAGTACCACCAAAAATTTAAATAAAAGAAATACTTTTTAAAAACAAAAAGTATTGACTCTATTGAGAGCTGTTTACCCACTCTGTTAGAGTAGCTTATGACTGAGATAAATCCAATATGGCTACTCAGCTCATCCTCAGTGGCCATTGCTGAATAGAGGATTCCAACTTTTAAGGTTTACGGCATTTTTTGTAGAAGTAGGGAAACTTCTAGATTTTCCCCTTTCTCAAAATTTTCCTATTTAATTTATGCAATTCTCCATCAGAGCAGAATTGCCAAAATCGGTATACTTTCTATCTGGGTAAATATCTGAGTAGCATTTCTGACTCCTTATCCCCCCAAGCCAGGCCTTTGATTGATTTCTGTAAATCAATCAGGATCCAGAGGGTGGTTAAAGGACACAGCACGTGCAAGACTAAACTACCCGCTTCCAGATTGGATCAACTTCCCATGGAAATTAATGCCAATACCATTTTCACTTAGCTGTTCCAAACCTCAAAATTTGGCTTGCCTGCTTGGAAATATAATTGCAAGAACCATGTTCCCCAGAGACTTTGTTCTGTACCTCAAAAAACTAAGTTATGCCCAGAGACAGGAATGAAAGGGCATGAATGTTCTAAATGGATTTCCCATTCAAATGGGTTCAGGCACTGGAAATTTGAAGAAGCAAATTTAAACAAGTAGTTCTTCCTTTTTTTTTTTTTTTTTTTTTTAAGTCCAGATTGACCTACCAGAAAGCTGAATTGAAGAATGTTGTGGTTTTACTTGGGAGGTGGGTTCAAAGCTTTTTGCTGCTAAATGGTATGGATTTTTTTTAAATTTACGATGGAAAAATAGACTTATTTTGCAAAAATTCAATCCAACTTTTCAAATGGTTAGTATTGAATCAAGTGCTTTAAATTGATCTTCAGTTCTCTGGCTTCAGAAAAAATACCATGTCCATTTTGAAATGGAACAAAGTTTAAACATAGCTTTCTGGGTGGTTTGATGCAGTTCTAAAGATTTGTGCACTCACAGCATGAGCAAAATGACCTCCTCCAACTCCTGCTGCTGTTTCTTTATGGTGGCCCTTGATTGCAAACCTGCTATTATAGCCCTCTGGGAGTCTCAACCCTTTCAAAGTAGTTTTTGTTATTTTCTTCCCTGTCTTTCTTAGTTTGGTCCATGTTTCAGGGCTGGGTGTTGGTGAATCATCTCAGAACTTGGGATTTTTGTAGACTTGTTACATCAGCCTACTATTCATAGTCTTTCATGGTGTAACAGTGGAGTTTATTACATTTTGATTATTCAATTTTATTCTTAATTTTATTAAATATTACCTTAGATTTTTTTGTGCAAAAAGTCTTGGTTCAGAGCATTGAATCTGGGGGCAAACATATTAACTGAGTTCAAATTCAAGCATCTCCTTTTACCTATATGATTTTTGGAATGTTTTGTTCAGTCTGATTAGTTTTTCCATCTGACAAAGGGTTGAAAATGAAAGCTGGTCTCAGAGACATATAAAGTACCTAGGAAGGCGCTTGGTAAGCATGAGCTCAGTGAATGTTAGCTATTAGTGAGTAAAAGTAGAATGTGACTCCAAAGTCTGGGAAAGAGTAAGTTTTTAAGAATTTAAATGATTTGGGGAATCCATTAAGTTACTGATATAAACTACCTACCCACATAATAAGACTTTAATAAGACATTAAAGACTAAGATACAGAGTACTTAAGTTTCCTTGTATGTATAGTAGGCATGGAAAATGCTTTATATAGATTTAATAGTCAGTTCTATAAGAATTGGGCATATAAAAGTTTTTTTTTTTTAATTATAAATTGGTACTGAATGAGATTGTTCAGTTCTGGCATTGTGAAATCCAGTAGACTCTGAGATATGCAGGGAAATAGCCTGCTGCTGCCCCATAGTGGCAGTTGAGATCAGTGCAGTTCCCTCCCTGCAGGTGGCCCACTGGGACTCCATAGGAATGCAACTGGAGATTGCTAGAAAGGTAAATACAGTGTACTCTATTGGTAAAGACCAGTGTAGGGACGATAAAAGGAAAAGAAACTGGATCCCACCCACATCAGAAAAGAAACATAAGTGTCAGAATCATCCTAGTAAGTATGCTGCCTGGGGAAATGTCATTAATCCAAATGGCTTGGAGACATTGACCCTAAATTGTTTATGAGGCTATATTTATGGCTGTGCAGACTGATTCTTGAAAACCAGTACCATCATTCTATCTATCTATCTATCATCTATCTATCTATCTATCTATCTATCTATCTATCTATCTATCTATCTAATCATCTACCTCTGTCATCTATCTTTTACTTTTTAAGGAGTACTATTCTTAGTGGCACTCCAATGTAGGTACATTTGGAAAGCTAGTAACTTGGTATCTCCTCAAGCCATATATTTGAAAAATATTTTTTCTTTTCTTTGTTTATAAGAAAGATAGTTTACATAAGAAATACATCATGTGTGTACTAAAAAATCACAGCTACCTTGGCCTCTTCTTTGCCTTCATGAGCAATTCAGCTCTGCCTACAAATTTGCATTCCTACTTAGCAAAGCAAAAGATTTATGGCTAACAAGACTATGTTTTGTTAGAAGTCAATTTGTGAGGATTGTTTTAAAACAATGTCCCTTATCAATCCCAAGCAGCCTTTCAAAATATTCACTGTGTATGTATAGATCTGTCTCTAATTGGAGTCTTGGAAGGTAGATCTTTCTGCATATCATTGTCATTTCAACTAAGCTTTGGCAATTGGTGTTTTAGAAATATATGTTCTGTTTTTTCCCAGGCTTTTAGAGTTGGATTTTCAGTCTCTCTTTTTTCTGTATCCGATATGTTGTCAAATTTGGTCCGTTCTGGCCTTGCAATATCACCCTCCCATGGTGTCTTTCCATTCCCTTGATGCTGCCAAAATTTAAGCCCAATTACATGTCACCTAAATTTTCTACCTCCTTCCAACTCTCCATCAAGAAACTGCATAGTAGTGTAAAGATAGTATATTCTTTGGAGTCAGAGAAATATGTGTTTGAATTCCAATTTCAACATGACCTCTGCTGTGTGTTTTTTGGCAATTGATCCTAATATTCTTCATCTTAAATGGTGCCATTATGATGTTTGAAGGATTATTTTTATTCAAGACTCTAACATCCTGTTTGGCACAGTGTTGGTAATTATGAAATGTCAATTACTATATTGCCTTCCTTTCTTTGTGAAGGATTCCAGGGCAGGACAGTGAAAATCATCACCTAGGTATGGGTAATAAAGGAGTGCCTTCTTGATCATAGGGAATTTTAAAGCCACAATGTCAATGATTATTGTTTGCATGGTATTATATTCTGCACTTAAATTCTTAAGCAATGTCAGCAATAAAATGGTTCTTTAAAAATCATTTGTAATAGCCAGGAGTGATGGCAGAGGCCTGTAATTCCAGCACTTGGGAGGCTAAGACAGAGGATCTCAGTTTGGAGACCACTCTCAGCAATTTAGTGAGATTCTCAGTAACCTAGTGAGACCCTGCTTCAAAATAAAAAATAAAAAGGGCTGTGGGTGTAGCTTGGAGGTAGAATGCCCCTGGATTCAATCTTCAGTATGACAAAAAAAAAATTATTATAAAATTTAAAGGCATTAAAAGCTTATTTTGTCTTCAGTGTCTTTAATTGTGTTCAATTTTTATTTTGGGGGAGGAGTACTGGAGGCTGAACCCAGGGGCATTCTATCTTCAAACTACACCCCCCCCCCAGTCCTATTTTATCTTTTTATTTTGAAACAGGGTCTTGCTAAATTGCTGAGGCTGGCCTTGAGCCTGGGAGCCTTCTGTCTCAGCCTCCCAAGTATTGGAATTACAGGAGTGTGCCACCATGCCCAGTTTCAATTTTTAGTATTTTAAATGTATTTTTGAAAAAAGAGAAAAGTCATGTATATACACATTGGCCCATTGTAATAGTGAATATTGACATTTATTTATTTATTTATTTATTTATTTATTTATTTATTTATTTATTTATTGTGGCACTGGGGATTGAACCCAGGGGCATTCTACCTCCGAGCTACACCCCCAGCCCTATTTTTTATTCCTTATTTTGAAACAGGGTCTCATTAAGTTGTGGAGGGCCTCACTAAATAGCTGAGGCTGGCCGCGAACCTGTGATCCTCCTGTGTCAACCTTCCAAGTACTGAGATTACAAGCATGTGCCACCATGCCCAGTTTGAATATCAACATTTTAGTTTCTATTAAAAGCTTTATTTCTGCAACTTTATCAAAATTGATAAGTCACATATTCCTAAGTATGAAATATATCCAGCCCTCTACACTATTTTGTTTTTAATTTTTAATGACAAAATTATACAGCAATGTTATAGAAAAGTACTTTGTGATAAGCAAATGTTGAAAGGTGATTTACTTTAGAGTCAAATATGCTACCAACCCAACTTAACTCCAGTCCTCTCTTAAATTCTTTTTATACATTAATGCCAGTTATATTCCTTGGAGCACAAATCTGATCATGTCATTTATCTGTTAAATATTTTCTGGGTCTTATTCTTTCATATAGAATATAGTTATATTAAACTTCTTTAATGTCTAATATTCATGGCTTGCTACCTTCATTTCTGTGTGTGTGTGTGTGTGTGTGTGTGTGTGCGTGCGTTACTGGGGATTGAACCTAGGGATCTCTATCACTGAGCTACACCCCCAACCCTTTTTATTTTTTATTAGTTGCCCAGGCTGGGCTCGAACTTGTGATCTCCTGTCTCAGCTTCTCAAGTCCTGGGATTAGGAGATGTGTGCTGCCTCACCATACTGGTTGCTTGCTACCTTCTTGAAAATGTGATCTCCCTGTCTTCTTTACCTGTACCTCTTGCTGCAGCTACTTGCAGATCTTCACATAGTCCTCTCAGGTCTTATCTCCCCACCTGTGTTTATCGTCCCCTCTGGCTGTAATTACTCAGCCCCTCCTCTCTCCACATTTTCTAATCCCACACTGAATCAGAGCCAGCTCCATACCATCCTTTGGTGAAACCTTTCTGATGTTCCCATGGGAAAAAATCATGCTCTTTCCTCTAAATTCTCATAGCTCTCTCTGGGCAACAGCAAGTTCCTTTTCCTCTGAATCCCTGCATCTCTCATGGTGTTTTACATTTCTAATCTATTATAATATTTCATATATATGTTTCTCTTCCTCTGCCTCTTCTTCCTCCTCCTCCTCCTTTGCTTTTGAATTAAGAATTTCTAGATGGCCAACTTCATATGTTATTCAGCTGATTCAGAGAATCAACAAGGCTGCCTGGATAAGCATGGTACCTCTTCCTGCTTCCAGTTTCCCCTTCCTGTTTCCATGACTTCTTTTATTCTGGGGTTCACACTGTTGTGGGATTACATGGCCCCACTCATGGGTCCTTGGCCTCTGTGATAAAAAGAATTTTAACACGTGCAGTCAGGAACAAAAGGTAGGAATTTATTTAGGAAAATAAGGAAATGGGGGAGAAAAACAGGTGAGCGGACATCTTCCTGGCCAGACGTGAGCATGAGGGCAAAAGAGAGAGCGCGTGGTAAACTCTCTCTTTTATACACTTTTAAGAAGGGTGGGCACAGAAGAAGTCTGGACCTCCTCCTTCTTCAGGTATAGGTGGGCGATAGGTGGGCGTTCCAAGTTGGGCCCACCTCTTCCTCAGGTTTCAGGATGGGTCTGCCCTTGGCTGTGAATTCCCGGTGTCTTTGGTCCTGACTCTTAGGTGGGGGGCAGGGCCTAAGGAACTTCCAAAGGTGGAGTAGAGGCTGCAGCGCTTCAGTTTCAGGTTTTTATATTAAAGTGATATTTTTACTTTTCCTTCCCATTTGTCTCCTTCCTGCCTACTTATTTCTTCTATCCTACATCAACACTTAGCCTGGTGTTTGAGAAACCTTGAAATTGTACATTCAATTGTGTGTTCACATGTGTAGCTGTTATACTAAACAAGCTATTTAATGCCCTACTTTTGTCCAGGGAGCTAGTTTTTCTTGCCTTCAGATAACCTTTTCCCCCAAAGACAATATTTATTTGTTTGTTTGTTTATTTATTTGTTTACTTATACTTTTACTGGTGCATTGTAATCACACATCATAATGAAGTTCACAGTGATAGGGACATACATGCACACAGCACTTGGTGAACTTTTCCCTGGATCCCACCCCGTTCCCTCTCCTTCCTGTATGCAATATTGATATTGGCATTTATAATTTCATATATGAAATTATGAATGTATTATACACACACACACACACACACACACAATGTCGATTGATATGTTTCCTTCGTTAAGTCTCCCTCCCTCTATCCATCTCTTTCCCCTAGACAACCTCTGTCACTCCACTGGGGTTTCTTCTCCTTTATGTGTAGTCTTTCTTGTATTCCAATTTCCCTCTAACTTCCACACATGAGAGAAATACCAATGGTCAATAGATATGTGAAAAAATATTCAGCATCATTAGCAATCAGAAAGATGCAAATCAAAACTACACTGAGATTCCACCTAACTTCAAACAGAATGGCAATCATTAAGAATACAAATAATAATACATGCTGGTGAGGATGTGGAGAAATGGGAACTTATATAATGGTGGGATTGAAAATTGTGCAGCTGCTATGAAAATCAGTGTGGAAGTGCCTCGAAAAACTGGAAATGGAACTACCATATGATTTAGCTATACTACTTCTGCATGTCTTTCCAGAGGAATTGAAATCAGAATATGATACATGAATATCCATGTTAAGGCAGCACAATTCACAATAGCCCAATTATGGAACCAACTTAGGTATTCATCAACAGATGAAGTGATTATGAAATTATGGGATATGCATATAATGGGATGCTACTCAGCCATAAAGAACAAAATTATGTCATTTGTAGGAAAATGGATGACACTAGAGAATATTAAACTAAGTGAGATTAGCCAATCACAAAAAAATGAAGGGTCATATATTTTCCCTCAGATAACGTTTTGGCCACTTGCATAGATTTTCTCTTTCCACTCATAGTTATAACCATATTTTGGAAATTATGAAGTCTTGACTAGGTTGAATTTTACATGAATCTTGTGTTAATGGAAATCAGCCATAGTTAAGAAATTTCTTCCATTCTTTTGTGTTCCTGGAAACAACTAATTGCAAATTATCACTCTTCCCCATATAATTTAGATAAGACTCAGGGATGTCCCTTGATTACCTATATAAGGCCAGATACAGACTCTGCAAATTCTCATTCTTTGCCTCATAAATGATTATTTGAACTGCTAATTAGAACAAAATGCTTGTTAACCAAACTTTGAAGTTTCCATTTTTCTTCCAGGCTTGAATTTTGATGGATCTTCAGCCCAAGGCACATAAACTCCCTACTGAAGGCAGACAGGGTTCAAGGTAAAATGTCTGATCTCTCTCATCCTACCACCCTTCCATTCCACTTGCCAACAAGGGTTTCTTCTTTCTAGCCTAATTTATTCCTCCCCATAGCAGAAACATTCTTCCCTTCACTCTTGACATGCTTGTAAATCTTATGGTCAAAATATTCTCCTTTCTACAATAGTACTCCTCCCATACTGCAAGAATCCCTTACCTCACCTTGCACTAAGTCTTTAAAATAAAATCTCTTACAAAGTTCAGATTTGTCATTCATTTGGCAATCTAGTCTAGCAAACTCTTGTCTAATTTAGAGCTTCCCACAGTCCTGGTGTGGTGATGCCTTACTTTGGGAAGGCCCACTGGCATTTTAGTCCTGACTTTGTCAGCTTCTCCCTACTTACTAGCTAACGCTCTGGGCCATTCATCACTGTCCAGAGGAGAAAGGGGGATTTATAGAAGGAAGGTGGCTGATATTGTTGAGATTTGGTATTGGTGCCCGCTGGGCTTTTTCTTTTTGGTACATGTTTAGAGGTTTCTAGGAAATGTCCTCCACTGAGACCATTTGATGCTATTTTCTTCTTTTAGCCAGGGACCTCAGCCGCTTAGGCCTTGGAAGTCTGCCTGTTGCTGAGTCATTTTGTATTAAATTCCTTACCTAGTCTTAGGGAGGGGATCCCTTACAAAGAGACCTGAGGCCAGTTCACTCCTGTCACCACAGGAGTGACACCACTCCTTTGGCTAGAGGAAGAACTCGCCTATCTTTCAAAATTCAGCTCACTTTCACCTCATTCCTATCTTTAGGTGCCATGTGGCGCCCAGGCATTCAGTGTCTGTATATTTTTCTTGCATGAGAGCAAGCTTAGCTCCCGAGACTTCTGAATGGATCCTGCATAGGGCTCTCACTTGTCTCTATCCCTCTCCTTTCCCACATGAAATGGGAAGAGAAAGCCTCAGTTCCACTCAATTCCCTTACCTTGTGATAACATCCTACCCCCAAACCTCTCCTAGAACCTCATAATGAACAAAAGACTTCAAAACTAGTGTTTGCAAATCCTGTATAAGTGGTGTAGTACCTTAACTTAAAATATGGGAGTATTGAGAACTTACCTCTGGGCTTCTCCCAATACCATGCAGAAAAAGTGCCAGTTACATATAGTTATTTTTTTTCTGAAGCTTTCTGGTCAAAGTGTTCATCAAATTCTCAAATAGTCTCCAAGCCAAAGAATGGTAAAACTGATAGGTCATAACAGAGTGGTTTCATATCTCTTGGGTCTTGGGTTGTTTACTCAGTCTGGGCAGCCCTTATCCCTTCTCAATTTAGTATATTTCTGTTTACCAGTCAACAGTTGGTAATGATGCTTTCTTTTCTGTAGTCACCTTGTCATTCCTCCTTCTTATAGAACCTGTATTGCCAAGCCACGTTACCCATATCTCTGTGTAACACCAACTTTTAATTAAATATTCAATTCGGCAAGTACTGAGAGTCCCAGGTGTGCCAGGATCTGTGTCAAGGAGTGAGGCAGGAAGCAAGGCTGATACAGCTGGGGGCCTCACGAGAGACACTGTTTCTGCTGCTATATCACAGGAGCTGCTTGAATGGAAGGTTTTCTTTTTAGTAATATTTGATTCACAATGTATGCTTATGGGAAATGCTCAATGTATTGAGTTAATGAATTAATGATAAGAAACATAAAATCTTAAATGCATTGACTTTGTGACTTGTTAAAACTGATCAGGTGAAAAGATGGTGAATGTCTTAGAAGAAGAAGAGGAGCAGGCTTCTGGAGACTAGGAGAAGCCTGTGACGCTCATTTCCCGTGCAAGACTCAGGTCATATCACATGGCTTCTGTGGTCTAGAGTGGCTGCTGGCCCCGAGAGCTGTTACAGAGATATATAGCAGGAGTAAGTCCTGCTAATAAATTTTGTCACACTCTTTGGCATCTAAAGCTGTAGGGCTTTTATGATAAATTTTAGTAACAGAGCAAGTGCTCAACAAATAATTAGTGATTGCTAATCTTGGAAGTGGTGATGATCAAAGAATATTAAAACTAAATTCTATCCCAGAGGAGATTACAGCCTGATAAGGGAAAGAGAGATGAAATGCTAACTATATGATGTAAAGCATATAGTTATGACATATAAAATAAATGATATGTAGAAACTGGGTGTGATGGTGCACACTGATAGTCTCATTACTTGAGAGACTGAGACAGGAAGATTGTAGGTTCAAGGCCAGACTCGGGAACTAAGCAATACCCTTAGTAACTTAGCGAGATTCTGCTTCAAAACAAAAAGTACAAAGGGATGGAGGTGTAGCTCAGAGGTAGAATGGCTGTGGGTTCAATCCCCAGTACTAAATACATATATATAACAAAAATTTATATTATATATGTGTATTATATGGAAAGGGTAAATGATGGTATGGGAGACTCCAAGGGTAGGAAGTTAAAATTATTTATTGATATACTTATAAATTCATAACATCAAATTATATATGAAATAGAAATTACACATTTATATATGTTATTATAGTGTGTGTGTGTGTGTGTGTGTGTGTGTGTGTGTGTGTGTGTTATGGAAAAGGCAGTAAATGATGGTACAGGAGACTCCAAAGTTGAGAAATAAACTCCAGGGTTTTGGAGAAAAAACAATATTCACAAAGATGGTGGTGGTGAAACTGAAACTCGGAAACTATGAATTTTGAAAAAGCAGAGCTCTTTAGGCAGAGGAGAGGAAGCAGAAAGTCAGGGAGATGAGAAAGTACAGTTTAATTGATCTGTGAACCCCTGCATGCACCAAGCTCAGCAGCAAGCATTTCCCATGCAGATTGCCATGGGCTTCTAAGTATCCACTATAGTCCCTAAAGGACAAAGCCACACCTTTGAGAATTGAGGTCCCCTTCATGACCCAGGGTGCATCACTCTGGGACCTGTGTAAAGACACAAGGGAGCCCAGGGGCT